>SNQJ01S0000047.1:294761-308291 GCA_010110895.2 Picea sitchensis
CACTCACAATGGTGTACTTGTGGTGAATGGCCTAGGTGTAGTATTTATCCTTAGTCATGTTTATTTGACTAGGAATGATAAAGACTCAAGATGCTAGATGCTATCACATGCGAACCGAGAATGAGCATGATCTCAGAGAGAGTTAGTTGGCTCAAAGGGAGAGTCGTAGGGGGATTTTCCCCTCGATTCAGGTGGGAGAGAGGCATCTCCAAGGACTGATAGACAAGTGTCATGAGTCTAGGGTGAAGTTTGTAAACTTCAGAGATAAGCTTGGCATGATGTAGAATGTCTCCCTTGTTGAGAGGAAGTTCTTATGTTTGGACAACATCGGGAAGACATTCTCCTAGATTAATAATTAATAATATAATTATTTTTTATTAAATAATATATATAATAAGTAATAATAATAATAAATAGTTATTGATTATCCAAGGGACGCAACCTTTCATGGATGGTCACCATATTTTCTCTATATATGGAACACTCATCATTGTAATAATATATTGATTATACAATNGCCTTCAATACTTAGGCTCCCTGGCCTAATAAAACTCATAAGCCTACAGCTTATACAAACTTGGCTCACCAGCCTATAGAACATATTTAAAATTCTTTGCATATGCATGATCTGCAACGGGGCTCGGTCTTGGGGACACTACACTAACAAGGATGAATACAGTGAAATATATATATTACTTGTGTATAATAAATTCCTAACACAAGTAACATGAAATTTCAACAGCATGACTAGTTAGAATGAAGAAATTGATTAGTTAACTGTATGAAACTATCGTTGTACTCATTTTGAAAATCATGGTAACTGTGAACAATGAAAACATTAAATCATAAATAATTCATAAATCAATATTCAGATACTACAGTAATAGAAATGCATAAATATAATAATCACATTCATACATATCGACACCATCATCTCCAACACAAATGTATTCAAGTTCAAATTAACTTGCAGTACGAATACTGTCTAGCTCATTTTGAAACCAAAACTAGCCATTTCAAATGGACAGTCTTCCTTTTTATAGTGAGTAGTGACTTTTTACAATCGTTATCTTTGCAATCATGAAACTAGGTCCATTTTTCAAAAAGAGACTCTTCATATCCCAAATTCAAAATAATATTACAGTAACAAAAGAAGTCAACATCTAGAAAAAATTGTGAAAATTGTAATAATGAGTTTCCCTGTTATTGTAGCTGATCTTGATATTCTTTCTAGAGGAAATGATCTATCAGTATGCTCTCAATTTTGATTGATTGTAATATTTCCAATACTAATTCTTCATTGCAAACTTTGGTGGATACTTCTTGGTATAACTGCTCTATTGCATTCTTAGCAAAGAATTGGATTTTGTGTGTGAGTCGAGTGGGTTTCAACAAGTGTTCTTCAATTGATTCTTTCTCAAATTGATACATACTTTAAATTTTCATCTGGTTGGTTTTCTTGTGTTCCTCCACCTTATCCATTCTTGTCTTGGTAGATGTTGTTTCATCGATCGACCGCATTGATTGTACCCTTGCCTCTTTCACGATATCATTTGCACTACTCCATAGCTTCGCGCAAATGTCGATTGTTGCCTTTTGGATGGTATGTGCACTCTTGAAGAGAGTTCTGCAAGTGTCAAAGAGCATATGGCATCTAATTTTTTCCCTCTTGGAATACATCGATAGTGTAATAGGTGGATATTTGTGCATATCCTGCCAACTGAGCATTTTCTCTAAGGCTTCGTTTGCTTCCTAATGCCTTTCTTGATTCTCTACCAATGTGCTTTGTAGCCTAAGTTTTTCTTCTCTCTCATCTCGTGTGCTATTTAGAATATCAAGCAGTTCATTCTTTCTTTCCGCGATCTCTTCACTCAATACTAATTCATGTGCCTTGATAGATTCTACAGTATATGTTGATGCTCTGGTCTCTTCTATGGTTGTCTTGAGTTTCTGTTTTTTTTCTTCTAACTCATTATTATGGTTGTCCTATTGGATTTTCATCCTTTTCTTGAATTATGCATTCATCTGGTCCTTTTGAGCTTGTAGGGATATATTCATCTTTTATGTATTGAGACTTTCAGTTGCTTCTGCAGCTCTCTGGAAATCTATTGTGAGTTTACCCTTTACATCTGTCAACTCTACCTCCAATTCAACTACTTTGTTCTTGGCACTGTTGAGGGCATTGGTTTCCTTAGGGACAAATGAGGCATTTATCCCTGTGAAAGTGTTGAGTGCAGAAGCTTCTTGAAACATGTTTTCTTCACTATTAGGTCCTAATTTCGATTCTAATACCCTCCATGTAGATGATTTTGATCTTGTTTCTTCTCTTATTTTCCTCTTGGTCGATCTCTTTTGAATACTTCTTTTCTTGTTATCAAAGTAGTAGTCTCCAATGGCTACTGCGGAGCCATAAAAAATCAAGGCTTGGGAGGAGAAGGAGGAATCTCCTGGAATAGTTCTTTTGGGAGTGTATTCTTGTGGGGGTACATTCACAATGACCAAATTGGGCGTTGATGGAGAGCTATAGGTATGTCTTAAATTCTGCAATTGTTGTTGCTTCGTCATCTCGTTCGCCTTTTTCTTAGCTTCAACTTCATTAGCTACTCATTTTTCCTTTGCTTCATCATCCAATCTCTTATCATATCCTTCATCAACCAACCTCTTGGCTTCTATCTCCTCAACCAATTTCTTGGCTTTGGCCTCTTCTTCTTTCTTCTTATGGTGTGCATCATATTGAGACATGCACTCATGTTCCCTTTTTCTCTTTTCCTCCTCATCCTGCCTTCTCTAATATTCCTGCTCATCTTGGAGCCTTCTTTGTTCTAGTTGTTCTTCCTTATTGTTCTTCGGTGTCCTTCTCTTGCTGAGGTAATCTCTGGAACTGGTTCAGAGTTTCCCTATTGATATCTTCTTGTTCATGTTCAATCTCCTGCTTGGCGTTGTCATGGGGAAACTGATGTAGGATTTCATCATAAGAGAGTGTTCTTTTAAATGTGTCCTCTTCGAAATTGACCACATGAATATTGGAATGGGTGAGACCAAAAAACATGACATGGATAATTTTCAACTCATGAGGATCATGGTATTTGGGATCTCCCAGGAATAGGATTAACTCTTTCAGGGCCTCAACTTCTTTTCTTGCATGTTTTCCATTGGAAATAGTGAAACTTCTGATGTGAATAGGGAACATTGGCCAAAGTTTTTTGTTGCTGATTTGCAATAGTGAAGTAACTCATGATCCCATAGTCTGGTATGAAATATCCCTCATCAACAGATGGTCTGGGTTAAAGTATGGTAAAATTTGTGGGGCCCTAGTGGTCCCATACACCTTGGTATATGAATAATATTTATAGAGAAACCAATCAACCACCTCTTTCATACCATTCCCGGATTCAAAGGAAATTTTGTGTCCAGGGAAACCAAACATAATAGAGTGAAAAGGGGCTAGGAAGAGATTACATATGTCATAAAGTTCTTTATGTAATTAGCACTCCATAATTGAGAGAAATATACATGGATGGGGGGGTTTTTTCGGTCCTAGTTCCACCCTAGGTCAACAAACTGTATAGAGGAGCAGATGGCATTGATCATGTAGGAATACATATAAAAAAAAGGTTTCTTCATACCTAGGATATTCTTCATGTGTAGACATATATTGAAAGCCATGATGTCTTCTCAACTGAATACTTGAACCATCCTGATGATGTTGTGTGCCAAAGGAAACTAATCAGTTTGAAAATGCGTGCTCTTTTTCTCTCCATATAGTCGGCAGAGCATGGATACCAACATTTTGTAGGGCATCTTGAGCCTATGAGTAGAAACTAATTTTTGGCCTTGTTTGAGGGTTTCATCTTCGTTGAACAACCAATGTTTAATTTTCTTCACTAGTCCTTTGCTCGCCTAGACAAACCCTTTTGAGAATGGTTCATTTCGAGAGCATGTGGGAGTGGAAAGATGATATTTGGAGCCAATGGCTTCAGGTCTCAAGGAAGCTACCTGCTTCCCCTGTTTTCTCACGATGGCCACTGTTATTGCATCAAATTGTTTGAGACACCATTGTTCTACCTCATTTTATGGGAAAATCAGTGGTTGGGCAGCTACTAGATGGATGTCGCTTCTTAGGATATTCTAGTAAACTCCGAAATTCTCATCATTCGTGGGGAAATATGTAGAATTGAAGATCCTGTAGATTTATTCATAACCAGGGAAGTGGTCTTCACCAGTGTGGTGATTAGTATCAATCAAAAACACTTCAATTGGTCGAGATGATGTTTAAGGTCCTACAATTGACTATAAGTACACTGATCCCTTTGGTCTTTTGGGGTTCTATCTTGTCATGATTGATTATTAGTTGATCATGTATTACCACATCGAAATGAGTATCAATCTAATACACACAATGTGTTAATTGTAAACAAAAAAATATTAAAATAAAAAATGGGCTCCCTGTGATTAAGCAACTACAGTAGTTGTGTAGTAACACTCAGTAAAAAATAAAGATAGAGAAAATTCTTCATAAACTTATGGTGTAATATATGTATGAAAATGGGGGGTTTACATCTCATAACGCACATCAAACCATTGTAAATGTGCCACAACTTGGGTGTGTACGAGAATCATATCTAGATATGGCCTCAACCCCTGTCATTAATGCTGATTAAGGGTGGTAGTTTGTCGGATTCATGTATCATAGGTGGAAAAAGTTTGAGTTTAAAAACAAGACCATTATTGGAGTCATGAATTAGGAGAGGGAAGGATCACATATTAATTCAAGATTTGATGGGAGGGGTGTTGAAAGTATATTATCTTTTCTTTAGAAAAGTGTGCCAACCTGACACGTATGCAACATTGTGAGGAAGGTGGGGCATGTCAGAGTATTGGAATCAGGGGTCATCAAGGTGAGGTTCAAACTAAATCTTGAATAAAAGGAATCAAAATAATATTATCTTTTATAAAAAGGTGTTACCAACCTACTCTTTGCAAGAATTTGGAGAAAAGACATCAGAGTTTTATAGGATGAGGAAATGTTTGAACTCCGACGGAAGCGGTATCGAAAGAATATTCATTAATCCTGGGAGAATGTGCCAAACACACATGTGGGAGGGATCGAAAAGGTTGTCAGAGTTAGAGTTTTAGAGTTTGATGGGATGAGGAACAAACTAAAATCCAACAATAATGGTATCGAAGGAGTATTCCTTCGATACCTTGGGAATAGTGACGATTCCTTAAAGAAATAAAAGAGAATGTAATGAAGATTGGTAAATAGGGAAGACAAGGGTCCAATCTTAGGACACAACTTGGGGAGGTAGCGATTAGATAGGTCGTACTAACTCAGGGGGGTGAGATAGGTTGGGTTTGAATATATTAATCCATGGGGTGCCACGTAAGGGGTGAAGTTGATGCATCAGAGCTATCAAAGTGCGATGATCGAAGTTTTGGGTGATGTGTGCAGTGAAGTACTCCGATGAATATGATTTTGATAGACCCATTTCTAATGAGAACATTGGAAAGGTATCTATCGAAATAAAAGATTGTGTGAGGTTTGTTCTGAATCGATCACGACTTAAGCTCCTATTTCCTTAGTGAATAAGGAATGTACCTTGTGGGAAAAATAATTAGGAACAAAATGAGGGACCCATAAAACAAAAAAAATAAAATGGGTCATTGTGGGAGGTGAGCCACAACAAATGGCGACTTAGTGGGAAGAATCAATTATCTTTGAGTTCAAAAGAGAGTGGATTCAACTAGATTAGAGAAAAAATTACCTTTTACTAGTTCAATCAATATACAGATTGACGACCCCACATCAAGTTGCCCAAGGACAAGATATAAAAAAATATTGTTGTTAGTGATCTTCCACATAATTTGAGTGAGTGTTAATGGGCATTTACTTCATACATCCACAGTGAAATATTGAGAGTAAAACCAAAGAGGAATGCTTATCGATTGTCATAGACCGAAGTGTTTTCCTTATCTCTCTTTCCCGACATTGCTTCTCTTTCGATGAGCGTCCATAGCTTTGACGAAGATGCCTTGGTATCATACACACATGGTATTATTTCCAGTGAGAATCCATAGCCCCAATGGGTTTACTTGTACTTCCCACACTTTTAGTAGCATTTTCAACTTCCTTATGATTAAGGTTTTTTGTATTCACCTTTTAGATATAAGATTTATATATTTATTTTGCAACATAGGTGAAGGTAAGTAGGAAGTGGGTGATATGAGAGTTACTTTGATTTGCTAGTCTCAGTTGACAACTTATTCTCGTGGGTCCATAAAAAAGGATTACCGATGCGTTTTATAATTAGGGATATCAAGAGAAGAATCACTAGAGTTATGTGGAAGACATTGAGTTCAATACATTTCGAAAAGATTGAGTAGAACTCAAGCATGCCATGAGAGTGGTCACATAAGTGAGGATAACTAATGGAATCCATCAAAAGGTACTGAATTTAAAGGTTAGAGGTTTTATTTTGGCACATATGAACAAGTTCCTATTTTCAGTACTATCATCACTCATGAAGATAAATGTTGATCTCAGGACAATTCGGCCACTTCAATATGGAAAGGCACTCATGGAACACAACACTTACATGAGTATAACAATATTGGGTCCCTGTTGTAAAATAAAATGTTGGTCCCGAGTAATGAATAGTAATATATTCTAAAGGAAAGGTGTAAAATAAAAGAAAAAATCAAGCGAAGGCATGGAAAGAAAAAGAGAACCGGGAGAAAAGGGAAGGACGATTGGAGTGAGAAAAACGACATAAAATGAAAAGAAGGAAACAAAAAAAAAAAATTGTTATGTACAAGGCTACATCACCATTGATGATTAGGAGAAGTATTTTTTGAGGATTTTTCCATTTAAAGGGATCTCCTCCTCATCTCACTATAATGTTTTAAGTCTGAAAGTCCCAAGGCCTATTTTTTGGTGAATCGGATATGGTCCTAACCATTGTTTCTGGAATTTGGTGTGTTTTCCCTTTAGTTCATTAGCTTTGTCCCATTTGAGAACAAGGTCTTCCTCTTGAAATTCTTTGTTTCCCATAGATGATTTGTCAAACCATTTTTTGATTATCTCTTGATGGTGTGTTAGGTTCATCTTAGATTTTTCCCTTTCTTCTTCAAGTTTTAACAACATGTTTAATCTCTCATGTATTACTGGGAAAGCCTCATATTGGGTAGATTGGGCTAGTTGCAAGGAGGGTAGGAAATTATGGGTAGGAACAATGGATTCATGTCCACAAACTAGGAAGAAAGGGGAGTTACCAATCAATGAATTGGGAGTTACTATGTCAGCCCATAGGGCGTTCTGAAGAGAGAGGTGCCAATTTCTTTGATGGTCATTGACAGTTTTCTTGATGATTTTAATAAGGTTCTTATTAGTCGACTTTGCCAAACTGTTCCCATGTGGGTAGTAATTCGCTAAATGCTTAACCTTAATATTTTGTTCCAGAGCGAACTGAGTCAATTTAAGAGAATAAAAATACTTGGAATTATCAAATATTGATGAGTTAGGAATTCCAAACCTGGTGATGATATGGGATTCAAGGAACGAAGTCACCTGATTTTCATTGATAGTCTTCAAGGGCATTGCTTCGCTCCATCTGGTGAAATAGTCAGTAGTTTTCAATATGTATTTTTGCAGTTGGGATGAGTTGGTATTGACCTCCCCGATCAATTCCAACCCCCATTGTTGAAAAGGGTATTTGAAGATCATAGGTTGTAGGGGGAAGGAAACGTTTTTCTCTCCTGGCTAACATTTGGCACTGTTGGCATTTCCCTGCATATGCGTGAGAGTCCTTGAATAAAGTGGGATATTAATATCCATCTCTGAGGATTTTGTGATCCGTGGTGTCTCCACTGTAATGTCCACCATCTAGTCCATCATGGATTTTGGATAAGACCCTTTCACATCCCTCTTCTCAAGACATCTGAGAAAAACACCATCGTAATTTTTTTTGCATATAATCCCTTGAATGATTTGATATTGAGTAGACTTGAGCCTAAGGGTCCCTTTTCTCTTGGGCTCAAGATAATCTGAGGTCATCCCATGAGTTAAGTAATATTTCATTTTTGTAAAATCATTGGTCTGAGTTGACCGGGATGTAGAAAATTTCTCTTGCATGCAGTTCTTGATCCTGATACAAAGCATCTTCATTTGATCCATCGCTCATCGATTTTGTAGCCAGTTTGCATAGGATTTGTCCTTTGACGATTTTCACAAGCTTAATATTTAAGTCATATTCATGTAGAGCTTTAATCCAATTAGCTCTCTTTTCTGTTCAATCTTTTTGTACCAATAGGTTCTTGACGACAGGGTAAGGAACAATAAATTTTGTCTTGGACTTGAGAAAAAATGGCCCAACATGTTTGACAACTTTAAATACAACATAGGCTTGTTTATCCATTTTTGGGTAGTCTATCTCTTCCCCCTATAAGATAGAACTCATAAATGACGCTACAGGGAATTCATCTCCTTCCTGGTTCTTTTGCGTCAAAACAACCATAAATGCAATATCTGATGCAAAGGTGTAGAGGATGGAAACTCGAATAAAACATGGGCTTAACAATGTGGGAGATTGTTATATGTCTATTTTGATCCTATCAAAAGATTATTTTTATTTAGATCCCCATTTGAATTTCAGAGTTTTGGAAAAACTGGGGACAAATCGTCTTACAAAGTTTATCCTCCCTAGGAATGACTACATGGGTATTTTGTTGTGAGGGGGAGGAATATTTGAAATTTATTTAGTTGTCTCAGGTTCGATCTTCATACCATGCTTGGAAACAATGAAGCCTATCATTTTTCCTTCATCGACAACAAAACATATTTCTTAGGATTGAGGGAAATGCCATACCTTCTGCATCTATTAAATAGTTTCTTCAAATGAGTTTTATGGTATTTTTTGTCCCTTGAAAATATAGTAACATCATCAAGATACACCACAACACATTCTCCAAGTATAATGTTGAAGTCAATATCCATAGATATCTTAAATGTGGCTCCGACATTGATGAGACCAAATGGCATCTTCCTGTAAGCATATTTCCCCCACTTGGTTTAGAAAGGTGTTTTTATTTGATCACCATGGGCCACTAATACTTGGTTGTAACCCAAAAAACCATCTAGAAGGGAGGGCATATCGGATCAAAATACGCACTGTAGGGTTTGTTCTATTGGGAAAACTTGGTAATTATCCTTCTCAGAGGATCTATTTAGATTCCTGAAATCGATACAAAGCCTTATATCCTCATTCGTTTTCCTTACTGGTACTAAGTTGGAGATCCACTGCATATGTCTAATTGGGAATATGATCTTGGCTTATAGAAACTTATTCAATTCTGCTTTGACCTGAGGCTCAAGGATGGGGTGCATCTTCCTCAACTTTTGTTGAAATGGTTTCATCATAGGATTTATGGTAATTATGTGTTGTATACTTTTGGTGTCATACGTATTGAGATCCTCATAGTTCTAGGCGAAGATGTCTTTGTATTCCCAGAAGAATTTGACGTAAGCCCATTTTTATTCGGGAGAACAATGTTTTCCCAGATTAATGTTTTGAGGTGTGGTATTTGTCCCCAAGTTCACCACTTCAAACTGCATATGTGAACTGTTGGTTTTGCAATTGATGACTTTCTTGAAATTGTCTTGGAGATCATAGATTTTTTCCAATCTCACTACGTTCCTTGGGATACAATTGGTCGAACTTGATGTGATGCCTGATTGAACTGGGTCAGTAATATCAAAATTCACCAGTTGGTCATGTTGGATTTCATCAATGATAGAGTCTTTGAGAGTATCTTTGAGATGTAGGAAATTTATCAGCTCCTGGTTGTCATCATGGACTCTCCAATTTGCGATATTGTTGGGAATTGAAGGCCCACATAAAAGTTTAACATAAAAAGTGTCAGGCATCAATCCATCCAAGGGTATTAACCTAGATGCTACATTGGATAGAAAATCAGTGTCACAGTTTAGAGAATGAGGTATCAAACTAATATTAAATGAATCAAAAGATTTGATCAGTTCCCAAACCTCAAGTTGATAGTGTTTTAGATGACTTGAAAGACAATGAAGGTGTTACTTACCTATTTTATGATAATTTCGGAATCACCAAATAAATTTATTTTCTTATCTTTCAAATCTACTTCCTTTCTTAACCCCTATAACAAGGCCTCATATTCAATAGTATTATTGGTGCATGGTAATTCTAGTCTGCATGCGATTAATGTTTTTCTTCCTGTCAGATATTTCAATATGAAACCAACACCTGCACCTTCTAAAGATTTGTATCCATCAAAATATAGTTTCCACATGTTAGGATCCCCTTTCTTTGTTGCAGCGTTTGATTTTAAGTTTTCATATTTTTTTTTGTTTTGGTGTGGTTAGTAGAGTTAACCATCATTTCTAATATGTCCCTATAAACTATGTTAGGATGTACATCACATGAATTGTTAGTATGATCCATTATATTATAGTTGGGCTCAACAATCTGGGTGAAATTAAGGATTTCAAATTGTGTGTTAGATTCCACAAGAGATGATGTTTCAGTTTTGAAATTCCCCAAAAATGTTTCATATGAATAATTACCCAAAATTGAATTATTAAACATTACTTGTTCATTTGGGTCATTCAGGTCAGTAACAACATGTTTCATATACCTTTCACTATCAACCTTGATCCGATTCATTTTACCATTATAAGGGAGCCATAGGTGAGACCATTCGGTAGCAAAGTATCCATTTAACATAGTTGACCAATCTTGACTCAAAAGCATGCCATAGTTGTTAGGTGTGTCTACTACTATTATATCTATATTTTGATGAAGTTTTGGATTAGCAAACATCCTGATCAAGACATTTTTCAATTCTCCAATAACTTTAACTCTGGTTCTGTCTAACTAAATAATATGAATGTCAAATGGTTCAGGTTTGACATTAAGCTTCTCATAGACCTTTAGGGGCATGACATTATATGAAGCTCTTGAGTATACCATGCAGTAATGGACATTTCTATTAAATATTTAAAAAGTAATGAGGAAAGAAGGGGTGGTAGATCTAGATAATTGACCAGTTAAGGATGCATTGGTCGCTACCTGACTTTTATATGGAGTTCTATTGTTAGAATAATTTATCTTGGTGGTTCCTTTCTTTGTTCCAACATTCACTTCCTTTGTGCAGAGGAAGTTTTTCCTTACAGAGTTTTGATAAAAATTTCTTGAATTTGTGGAATCTTCATAAGCTCAAACAAGGAAATGCTAGCTTTTGTTTTCTTTATATCTTCTAGGAAATCATATTCTAACCTAGCCAGGGGTGTGTACGAAATATTGGATTTCGGTGTTTGGTCAATCGTTTTGGGGTTGGAAGGTATGGTCTTTAAGGAATTGGAAGTAGTATTGGTCGAAGAATATGGTTGTTTGGAAGTGGATGTGGTGGGAGAAGTAGGATTACTGGTACAGGGGGTGTCATCGGAAACCTTCTTACTAGCACTCCTGGTGGTAACAACATTTCATGACATGTGTACCTCTTCATCTTCTTATTCATCTTCAACATAAGCAATATCCCAAAAGGAGTTAAACTATTTTTTTATAGGCTCATTAGATTCCTAAGGTTCTTCTTGTTGTTCCTGAATTTCTTCTTCTTCATCATCATCTTAAGTCATATTCTTTGTTGCCCAAGTTTGGAGGGCATGGAAAATATCCTCCATGTTAATGCCTTCCATCTGAGAAGGGGTGGTTTTGTTGGTTGGTGACATGTTCTTATCTTTATTGGGGGGAACCTAAATAATTTTGTATGGCTAGAGGATCCTTCTACACCGCCTTTTTTTAGGTCTATTAGGTAGTTAGATAACTTCTTAATGATCCTCTGAAGAGATTTTATATCCATTGAATTAGAAGGCTTCCTATCTTGATTGGGTCTAGACATAGAAACTTTACCTTTACCTTTGTCTTTAGAGGGATCTGAGCTAGAACTTCCTTTTAAACTCATCATATCCTTCTCAAACTTAAGGGCCTCTTAGAAAGATTCTTCTAGAGTGCCTTTCTCAGAGTTTTTTACATACATGGCCATGGACATAGCCAAACCAGAGGTGTATAATTCAATAGTTACATCTTCAACGGGTTTTGAGGCATGCAAGATTCATTTTAACATAGTAAAGAAACGTTGATTGTAATCAATAACCAATTCTTTCTAATCCATCTTGACTCTAAAGAGTTCTAGAACCTGGGTGGTCGGTGTTTTGTTTTCCCCAAACTTCCAGAGGAAAGTGGTTTCAAAGGTTCTCCAATTTGTCATGGAGGCTTATTCTAGAGGGAAATACCATGTTGAAGCTTTCTCTTCAAATGTAAGGGGGAACAAATGCCAAATGATGTCTTCATGTCGAATTCTTTGTAACCTAATAGCCAACAAAAATTTCTTCACATGATTTTCAGCTAAATGTTTTTTGTCAGGGTCAAATTTTGGTAGGAACTTGTCAGGGTTCCTGGGCATGTCATGTTGGATCCTTGGTACAACGATTATGTCAGCTAACAACCATGGTTTGTAGGAGGAGGATTTTGGTTTTCATTTTCTCCAACCATGTTTGGGGGTTGATATACGATAATCTGATATGGGTTGTTTTTAGGTTCGCTCTCAGACTCATCTCTTCCTTCGAAGTTTTCCTCTGACTCGTCTCTTGGAGTGTGAGGGGGCGACACGGGAGGCGAGGGTGGTCTACCTCTTGCTCCACCGACTAACAAATAATATTCAAGGTCAAAGTCAAATGTCTTGGGAAAATCAGAAGTGTCTTCGGGAACGTGATATTCAGGGATTCCAGTCGAAGGGTTTCCTTGATATGTGTTTGGTTTTGTGAAGAAGGAATATGTATGTTGAAGGTCCTCCTAATTTCCAGGAAAAGAATACTCTAAGGGTAGTTTTCTGGTGTGTATGATAAGTTGTCTAGTCATGGCATGGTTTGTTCGTTCGGTTGAGTGTCTGACTATGGCGTCAATCTCTGAGATGATTAGGACACGAGGTTGTGGGGAAGCAAAGGAGGGTTTAATATGACTATAAGTGCGATGAGTGCTGACCTAGGCTGGTGTGTTCGCAACATACTCCAGGGGAAGGAAAGTGTATTCAAAGTGAATTTGGTGGGAATCAATTGACGAGGAAATGTTTTCTTGCGGTACATAACATGAAGGGATTGAGATTCTATTTGCATCCTTTCAGTTCTTTGGCCCTTCTTCTAGCACCGTTTCTATTGACGACCCATTCAATCAGATGAGGGAAAATGCCCGATGGAAGGTCCCAATTAGACCCACTCTCGTTTGAAATAGTTTTTTTGACTAGATTTCGACCTGGTTACTGATCTAACTAAAATACTAACTAAATATGAATCTGAGAACCGAAAGTTCTCAAATGAATTAAAAATGAAAATTCTAACTAACTAATTCTAAGCTAAGATATGTGATTATAATTCTAAGATGCAATCTCTCAGGAGCAAACTAACAAGGATGAATACAGTGATATATATATACATATATATAT
>SNQJ01S0000047.1:308341-320986 GCA_010110895.2 Picea sitchensis
ATATATATATATATATATATATATATATATATATATATATATATATATTGCTTGAGTAGAAGAAATTCATAACACAAGTAACATAAAATTTCAACAACATGACCAGTTAGAATCAAGAAATTGATTAGTTAACTGTATCAAACTATCATTGCACTCATTCTAAAAATCATGGTAACAGTGAAAAATGAAAACATTAATTCAGAAATAATTCGTAAATCAATATTCACATACTATAGTAATAGACATGCATAAATAGAATAATCACATTCATACATATCGACACTGTCATATCCAACACAAATGTCTTCCAGTTCAAATTAACTTGCAGTAAAACTACTATCTCGCTCATTCTGAAACCAAAATCCCTTTCAAATGGACAATCTTCCTTTTTATAGTTGATCCAGATTCAGATCCAGAAGCCTGATAGGGATCAAAAAGGCTAAAAAATGAAAGTTCTTGGAATTGGATGAAACCAATTCCATTGTGATCAGTTCGTCGTGTTGATTCTGACCATATATTTACTTCCTCAAATAGACATCTTATGCGAGAGTTATCACACTCTGATCATTTTTCCAAACATGTAAAAAGTCAAACGGGTCAACAATCAAAAGTCAATGCTGATGTCATCATGTTGGCGTGGCAGCATGACACATGGCAATAGGCCATACAAATAACATGGCAGGGGCACAAAGGACTACTGACATGGTAGGTACAGGTGGAGCAACCAAGAGGTGACATGTGTCACCACTGAAAGGATGACACGTGGCACCTGTACAACTGACATGTCACGCATGTACGACGCTGATCGGGAAGATAGGTGGCAGGTCTGGATTTGACTCGACAAGCATGCTGACACGTGGACCAATCTCATTGTGACAAGTGGCTTTCTCATGGGCCAATGAAATGGTGCCACGTGGCCTAGACGTGGGCTACCAAGTGGCACCCCAACATTCGTTGGTTGAACAAAATATTTTGGAGCTCATGGGATTCGAACCCATGACTTGTTGGTAGAGCCTATGACTTGGGTATGATCTGATTGCCATTGGGCCATGGTGTATCTTGTTATACCATTCCCAAAATATTTTATTTAAAGTGCAAATATATGTTCAATGGACGCGAAAAGGGCTGGGGAAAATCCCCAACCCTCGACATTGTTGACCACCGGACTGCTCCATATAAAACTTTAGCCCACAATTGTTAACAGATGGCGCATCCAACCCACAGATTTGTGCATACACATATGTATACACCTCATGAATTAAGTGCGGGAACTCTCCATATGACTCGGCCTGTCGATACCTGTTTGCACTCGGCACTATACTCAGGAGCCCGCAGTCTTACCACCTATCCCATATGACTCGGAGCTATGGTTTGCGCACGCAAAATATTTGGTTGTTAGCATGGTATATGGCGATTATCCCGGAGCTTGGGCATATCTGCTACCATATGACCCGGAGTGAGGGTGTTAGGTGGTTAGTGCATTTATTTGGGTGCGGTCCTATTGTTATCCGCCATGTGACCTATGACTACGGGCTAGGGTCCAGCACGCAGCCCTTTGGGATGGTGCTTGGCCACATTACTTGCCATATGACCTTATTAAGGGGGTGCGCACCCATATTGGGGGGCTTATCCCTTTATTCAAGCTAAAGTAGGTTTTATACTTTGTCTTATTGATTTATTATTGATTTTCTCCACAAATTTGGGAGATTTTGCCCATTATTGGGAGATATTGGGCCTTTTTTGAGGCCAGATCTTGGGAAGAAGTTGGGGAATGATAACCAACTTTTGAACTATATAAACCAGACCTTCTTGAGGCCAAGGGGAGATCAATAGTGGTTCAAAACATGTTTATGATGCTGGATTTTTGAGCCAAAGGCCATTGTTATGCAGGGAAGCTATTGAGGAGCACACCTTTGCGGGCCATTTCTTGGAGCCTCGTTCATCCAATTTGGGTGCCGTCAGTTTTGATGGGTTCATGAGATCTGGTAGAACATGAATATATCATTGGTGTAACCTTTTGGCACTATAATGATGTACTTGTAAATCTTCGAATAGAAATAAGAAAATCCCACCGAGACAAGGACCGGAGACGTAGGCGAGATTGCCGAACTCCGTTATCACATTTGTGTTATGGTTTGTTGTTGTTTATGCTTTATTTCATATCTGAACATGTGTATTTGGTTGTGATATATTCTCATATCTTCTTCCTCCTTCTTTAAGCTTCCTAATTGGTTAAACAATACATGCATAATAACTCAACCATAGTCATGTAAAAGATCTTTTCGGATCAAGTGGTATCAGAGCGAGGTTGACAATTGGAATTTCAGTTTTTCATGTTAACCAGGGAAGATCTCATCTCTATAGATAAAATGGTATCTACAGGAGCACTTTCTCAAGATCATAAGGAGTTCAGAAATTTGGTGTTTTCCATGTCCGAGATGGTAAAAGTGTTGTATGAATACTACTTGGAACGAAAGAGCTCGCCTCAAGTGAAAGCTTCAAAGAAAAGCAAAGGCAAAGGAGGATTGAAGGAAGTGCCTTCTACATCTATTTCAGAAAACACATATGAGGTATGCAATGAAGGTCCTTCATCATTTTCTCATAATTTCCATCAATATGGTTTTGGTGCATTTGAAATACATACAAAAGGTGTAGGTTTGAAATTGCTAACCAAGATGGGTTATGAAGAAGGAAAGGGCCTTGGAATTGAAGGTCAATGTATCATGAATCCTATTGAGGTTATGGAAAGGCCTTGATACTTAGGATTGAGATATGGTGAAGTGGAGCTTGGAGCATCCTCCGAGATGGGTTCCAAAACTTCAGAAGCAAGTAATGCTTCAAATGGCCAGATTAAGACATTGCAAGAACACTTCACGAAAGGTAATGGCACATCACTTCAGGATTGTGGTAGTGAATGCAAGTCATATCCAAAGCAAAGTTAGGATCATCATGGAAGGTATAATGGTCATGTTTTTACCAATTCTTCTTTTGATTATAATAATCATAATCAAGTAATATGGAACTTGTGGAATCATTATCCATGTACTTATTGTCATTCACCCAAGCATTGCGTTGCCAATTGTTGGAAGAGACAAACTTTGTATAGGAAGCCTATGTCAACTAGGAAGGAAACACGACATAAATACTCAACTCCAAAATGGAAGAAAGAGAAGGGTAAACAAGTCTGGATGCCAACAACTCATTGCACATTTTGAAACAAGGGTGGACATCAGAAGGCTAATTGTTGGAAGATTAATCTGGAGCTTCGTCCCAAGAAGGAAAAAAGGATTGCACATGAACTCATGAAGGAATAAAGGTTACCGATGAAGAAAGAGGAACATCGTGAAGGAAAGAAATCAACCACTTAGTTTTTCCAGAAGTGGATGTCACAACTTCATTGTATTTTGCTTCCATTAATTTAATCACACATGTTGATGATGACCTATTATAACATCATTTTTGTACAACATCGTGTTTCATTTTTCTCTTTATGAGTATGTAATCAATCAAAGTCCATTTTTGTAAACTTTTGGGGACCAAAAGGTCCTTTAGTGGGGAGGTGTGATCCAGATTCGGATCCAGGAGCTTGATAGGGCTCAAAAAGTCTCAAAACTGAAAGTTCCCAGAATCGGATGAAACAAATTCCATTGCGACCATCTCGTTGTGCTGATTCTGACCATATATTTACTTCTTCAAACAGACATCGTATGCAAGCGTTATCACACTCTGATCATTTTTCCAAACAAGTCAACAATCAAAAGTCAATGCTGACATCATGCTGATGTCATCATGATGATGTGGCAGTGTGACACATGGCAATAGGTCGTATAGATGATGTGGCAGGGGCACAAAGGACTACTGATGTGGCAGGGGCACAAAGGACTACTGATGTGGTAGGTATAGGTGGACCAACCGGGAGGTGATGTGTCACCACTGAAAGGGTGACATGTGGCACCCATATAGCTGACGTGTCACGCCCATACGATGCTGATCGGGCAGATAGGTGGCAGGTTCGACTCTGACTAGCCAAGAATGCTGACACATGGAACAATCTCATTGCAACACATGTCTTTCTCACGGGGCAATGAAATTGTGCCATGTGGCCCAGACTGGGTTGCCATGTGGCACCCCAACATTCGTTGGTTGAACAAAATATTTTGGAGCTCATGGGATTCGAACCCATACCCTGTTGGTAGAGCCTATGCCTTGGGGATGATCCAATTTACATTGGGCCACGATGGAGCTTGTTATACCATTCCCATGATATTTTTTTTAAATTGCAAAGATATGTTAAATGGAGGCGGAAAGGGTTGGGGCAAAGCCCCATCCCTCGACTTTGTTGACCACCGGACCGCTCCATATAAAACTCAGCCCACAAGTGTTAACACATGGTGCATCCAACCCACAGATTTGTGCATCCACATATGTCTACACCTCAACAATTAAGTGCAGGAAATCTCCATAGGACCCGACCCATCACCACTTGTTTGCACTTGACGCTATACTCCAGAGCCCGCGGTCTTACCACCTATCCCATATGACTCAGAGCTATGGTTTGGGTAGGCATAATATTTGGTTGTTAGTGCAGGATATGGCGATTATCTCGGAGCTTGGGCATATCTGCTACCATATGACCCAGAGTGAGGGTGTTAGGTGGTTAGCACATTTATTTGGGCGTGGTCTTATTGTTATCTTCCATGTGACCTATGACTACGGGCTAGGGGCCAGCGCACAGCCCTTTGGGCTAGCGCTTGGCCACATTAATTTCCATATGACCTTATTAAGGGGAGGATCACCCATATTGGGGGGGTTAGCCCTTTATTAAATCTAAAGTGGGTTTTATACTTTGGCTTGTTGATTTATTATTGATTTTCTCCATAGATTTGGGAGATTTTGCCCATTATTGGGGGATATTGGGCCTTTTTTGAGGCCATATCTTGGGAGGAAGTTAGGGAATGATAACCAACTTTAGGCCTATATAAACTAGGCCTTATTGATTCCAAGGGGAGATCAGTGGTGGTTCAAAACAGGTTTATGATGTCAGATTTTTGAGCCAAAGGCCATTGTTATGCAGGGAAGGTATTGAGGAGCGCACCTTTGTGGGCCATTTCTGGGAGCCTCGTTCATCCGATTTGGGTGCCGTTAGTTTTGATGGGTTCATGAGATCTGGTAGAACACGACCAAATAATTTTTGTAACCTTTTGGCACTATCATGATGTACTTGTAAAGATTCAAACAGAAATAAGCAAAGCCCACCAAGACAAGGCCCAGAGACGTAGGTGAGATTGTCGAACTCCGTTATAACATTTGTGTTATGGTTTGTTGTTGTTTATGCTTTAATTCATATCTGCACATGTGTGTTTGGCTATGATATATTCTCATATCTTCTTCCTCCTTCTTTAAGCTTCCTAATTGGTTAAACAATACATGCATAATAACTCAACCATAGTCGTGTAAAGATATTTTCGGATCAATAGTGAAAGTGATTGTTTACAATCGTTATATTTGCAATCATGAAACCATGTCCATTTTACAAAAAACAGAATCTTTGTATCTTGAATTCAAAATAATATTACAATAACTGAAGAAGGCAACATTTGGAAAGAATTGTGAAATTTCCAATCATGAGATGCCCTATTGTTGTAGCTGATATTGATATTCTTTCCATACAGAATGATCTCTCAATATGCTCTCAAGTTTTCTTGTTTGTAATCATTCCAAGACTGATTCTTTGTTGCAAACTTTGGTGGATACTTCTTGGTATAACTGCTCTATTGCATTTTTAACAAAGAATTGGATTTTATGGGTGAGTCGAGTGTGTTTCAACAAGTGTTATTCAATTGATTCTTTCTCAAATTGATACAAATTATGAATGTTTGTCTGCTTGGTTTTCTTGTGTTCCTCACTTTATCCATTCTTTTGTAGGCATATGTTATTTCATCAATGGACCGCATTGGTTGTACCCCTACCTCTTCCGCGAGATCATTTGGAATACTCCATAGCTTTGTGCAAGTGTCGGTTGTTGCATTTTGGATGGTCTGTGCACTCTTGGGGAGAGGTATGAAAGTTTTAAAGAGCAAGAGAATCTAGCATCTAAGTTTTTCCCTCTTGGAATATACCAGGAATGTGGTAGGTGGATATTTGTGCATATCCTACCAACTAAGCATTTCCTCTAAGGCTTCGCTTGCTTCTTGATGTCTTTCTTTATTCTCTACCAATGTGCTTTGTAGCTTGAGTTTTTCTTTTCGCTCAACCCATATTCTATTTAGTATATCGAGGAGTTCATTCTATCCTACCACTAATTCCTCACTCAATGCTAATTCACATGCCATGATAGATTCTACAGTACATGTTGATGCTATGGTCTCTTATATGGTTTTCTTGAGTTTCTATTTTTTTTCTTGTAACTCATTGTTATGGGTGTCCCATTGGATTTTCATCCTTTTTCTCGAATTCTGCATTCATATGGTCCTTTTGAACTTGTACGACTTTGTTCATCTTTTCTGTATTGAGACTTTCAACTGCTTCTGCAGCTTTCTCAAAATATGTGGTGAGATTTTCCTATACATCTTTCAGCTCTACCCCCAATTCAACCACTATGTTCTTGGTAGTGTTGAGTGCATTGGTTACCTCAAGGATATATGAGGCATTTATCCCTACAAAATCATTGAGTGCATAGTTTTCTTGAATCGTATTTTCTTCAGGATCATGCCCTATAGATGATTTTTACCTCATGTCTTCTCCCCTTTTCCTCTTGGTCGATCTCTTCTCAATACTTATTTTCATGTTATCAAAGTAATCATCTCTAATGGCTACTACAGAGCCCTAAAAATTAAGGGCTTGGGAGGAGAAGGGGGAATCTCCTAGAATAATGCTTATGGGAGTGTAATATTCTTGTGGGGGTACATTCACAATGCCCAGATTGAGAATTGATGAGGAGCTAGGGGTATGTCTTAAATTGTGCAAATTTTGTTGCTTCAATAGCTCTTATTCCTTCTTCTTAGCTTCAAATTCATTAGCTACTCTTTTTTCATATACTTCATCAACCAATCTCTTGGCTTCTGCTTCATCATCCAACCTATTGGATTCTATATCCTCGGCCAATTTCTTGGATTTGGTATCTTCTTATTTATTCTTATGGAGTGGATCATGTTGAGCCATGCGATCATGTTCCCTTTTTCTCTTTTCCTCATCAGCCCACCTTCTTTGATAATCCTTCTCAGCTTGGATCCTTTTTTGTTCTAGTTTTTCTTCCATTTTGGTTTTTTCCTGCTCTTTGGAGATGTCAATGTCCTTCTCTTGTTGAAGTAATCTTTGGAACTGGTTTAGAGTTTCCCTCTTGTTATCTTCTTGTTCATGTTTAAGCTACTTCTTGGAATAATCATGGGGAAATTGATGTAGGACTTCATCATAAGAGAGTTTTCCATTAAGCTTGTCCTCTTCAAAATCGACCACCTGGATATTAGAATGGGTGAGACCAACATACATGACATGGATGATTCCCAACTCATGAGGATCATGGTCTTTGGGCTCTCCCAGGAATATGATTAACTCTTGTAGGGCCTCAACTTATTTCCTTGCATGTTGTCCATTGCAAATAGTGAAACTTCCGATGTGAATAGGGAACACTAGACAAAGTTTTTTGTTGTTGATTTGGAATAATGTAGTAACCCATGATCCCGTAGTCTAGTATGAAATCTCCCTCATCAACAAATAGTATGGGAAAAAGTATGGTAAACGGTGTGGGGATGGTCCCATACACCCTGATATATGAATAATATTTATAGAGAAATCAATTAGATACCCCTTTCATCCCATTATTAGCTTCGAAGGAAATTATGTGTCTAGGGAAACCAAAAAGAATAGAGTACAAAGGGGATAGGAAGAGATTGCATATGTCACAAAATTTATTTTTGTAATTAACAATCCATAATTGAGAGAAGTATACATGGATGGGGGGTTGGTTTCGGTCCCAGTTTCACCCCAAGTCAACAAACTGTAAAGAGGAGCAGATGGCATCAATCATGTAGGCCGACATATAAAAACAAGGTTTCTTCATACCTGGGAGATTCTTCGTGTGTAGACATATATTGAAATCCATTATGCCTGCTCATTTCAATAATCGACCCATCATGGCGATGGTGTTACCAAAGGAAGCCAATCGTTTTGAAAATGTGTGCTCTTTTCCTCTCCATATAGTCAGAAGAGCATGGCTACCCGCATTTTTGAGGGTGTCTTGAGCTTGTGGGTAGAAAATAATTTGTGGCCTTGTTTGAGGGTTTCATCTTCATTGCCCCATGAATGTTTCATTTGCTTCGTTGGTCCTTTTCTCACTTGGAAAAATCCTTTTAAGAATGGTTCATTTAGAGAGCATGAGGGTGTGGGAAGATTATATCTAGAGCTAATGTCTTCAGGTCTCAGGGACACTACCTGCTTCCCCTGTTTTCTCACAATGGTCATTGTTGTTGCATCAAATTGTTTGAGTCACCATTGTGATGCTTCATTGTATGGGAAAAGCTGTGGCCGAGAGACTATTAGATGAATGTTACTTCTTAGGATATTCTGGTAAACTCCCAAATTCTCGTCATCCACAGGGAAATCTACAGAATTGAATATCCTATATATTTCTTCATAGCCAAGGTAGTGGTCTTCCCTAGTGTGGTGATTAGTATTAGTCACCAACATTTCAACTGGTCAAGATGATGGTTCAGGTCCTGTAGGTGAATGGAAGTACATTGATCCCTTTGGTCTTTTTGGGTTCTAGCTTATCATGATTGATTATCAATTGATCATGTATTACCATGTCGAAGTGAGTATCAGTCTAATAAACACAAAGTGTTAAGTGTAACAAAAAAAAATATTTAAAAGACAAAATGGGCTACCTATGATTAAGCAGACACAGTAGCTGTGAAGTAACGGTTAGTAAAAAATCAAGACAAAACAAATTCTTCATAAACTTATGGTGTAAGATATGTCTAAAAAGGGGGGGTTTATATCTCATAACGCACATCAAACCATCGTAAATGTGCCATAACTCGGATGTGTAAATAATCATTTCTAGATATGGCCTTAACCACTGTCATAATGCTTATTAAGGGTGGTGGTTTCCCAAATTCATGTATTGAATGTGGTGAAAGGTGGAGTCTAAAAAGAAGACTGTTATCAAATTCATGCATTTGGAGAGGGAAGGATCACACATTAATTCGAGCTCTGATGGGAGGGGTATCAAAAATATATTCTCTTTTCTTTAGAAAAGTGTGTTGAAATGACATGTATGTAGCTTTGTTGGGAAGGTGGGTTCTGTCAGGGTCTTGGTGTCAGAGGTCGTTAGGGTGAGGTTAAAACTAAATCCTGAAGAAAAGGCAGGACAAGAATATTCTATTTTAAAGAAAGTTGTGTTCAGCATACTCTTTGCAATACTTTAGAGAAAATCCATTGGAGTTTTATAGGATGAGGAAATATTCGAACTCCGATGGAAGCGGTATCAAAAGAATATTCTTTAATCCTGGGAGAATGTGCCAGACATGCACATGGAAGGGCTTGAAAAGGATTTTGAATTTAGAGTTTTGAAGTTAGAGGGGATGAGGAATGAACTAGACTCCAACGAGAATGGTATCGAAGGAAAATTCCTTTGATACCTTGGGAATAGTGAGGAGTCCCAAAATAAATAAAAGGAAATTTATTGAAGAATGATAAATGAGTAAGAAAAGGGTCCGATCTTAGGACTCCACTTGGGGAGGTAGTGATTGGACAGGTCATACTAACTCGGGGGGGAATATAGGTTGGGTTTGAATCTATTAATCCATGAGGTGCCACATAAGGGGTGGAGTTGATGTTTCAGAGCTATCAAAGTGTGATGATCAGAGTTATGGGTGATGTGTGGAGTGAAATACTCCGATGAATATGATTCTGACATACCCCTTTCTGATGAGAACATCGAAAATGTTTTTTTTAGAATAAAATATGGTGTGAGGCTAGTTCTGAATCGATCATGACTTAATATTTTAATTCCTTAGAGAAACAATAATGTACCTTTTAGGAAAAAATTTGGGAAAAAAAGAGGGACCTATAAAACAAAAAAAATAAAATAGGTCGTTGTGGGGGGTGAGCCACAATAGGGAGCAGTGAATCCAGTGAGTGCATTCAATGAAATGACTAGTTTAAATTCTGGTGTATCATATGGAAGAGTGAGAGAAGGTGGCTTAGGTAGTTCTACCTCAAGAGAAGCCTCGACCTCTTCGTCAGCAATATCTTCATAGATGGCCATAAACAACTTTTGTACCTAACACTTTTCCCCGAAAAACATTCTTCATCACAATTATAAAAAACACCCTTGAGTTGGTGTTCAACCATTTATGCCTGGGTTAATTTTTGAATCTTGAGAGGGGTGGAATGAGGGGAAAGATTGGGAGGGAGAGGGTGCACAGGGAAAGAAGGTTTGTGATGTTGGGAAAAAACAACCTGTTTTGCTTCCTTGGAATGTTGAGTAGCTTCGAACCAAGTCTGGGGGCGAGTCATGAGGACTTGGGCTCAAATTTCATGCTTGAGGCCACTGATAAAGCATTCTCAGAAAAAATTATCAGACATGCCCTCTGTTCAGAAAGATAATTTCTCAAATGTGGCAATAAAATATTCCATGGTACCTGACTGTTTCAATTTGGTCAAACGACCTAGGGAGTGTGTGTCAGTGTCAAAGAATTCATAAAGTTTAGCCAAAAATTGTGTCCAAGCCACATATCCTTAGCACAATTTTCGACACCATTGCCACCATTTCCAACATTCATGATCCAAATAGAAGACACCGTAATGAATTTTTTCCAAGTCATCAGTGATGCTATGCAAGGAGAAGTAATGTTTTATTTGAGTGACCCAACCAATGGGATCTGACCCATAAAAATTTTTCACCTCGACTCGTGGAAGACACGGATCATGATGAAAAGGGTTGGAATGAAACTGTTGGGAATTAGAGGAAGTTGTACCTTCAAGGTTATAAGGTTTGTTAGAGGAGGAATGGATTCTAGGAATTGGCAGTTTTTCCAGGACCTTGGCAGCAATTAAGTCGAGTTGAGAATCAAGGTGGGATGCAAGCTGGCTGGAAAGGTGGGAATTAATGTCCTTCTTTAGCTCCTCTTTCATGTAGTCCATTTTGTAATTTATGTGGGTAGATATGTGGTTTTCAAGGTCTTGGTTGTGAGTGTTGGCCATGGTGAGAGGAAAAAACATGAAGAGCTGGGAAAGAAAGGTGTTTGAAAAGGGCGGGTGGGTCCATGGAAAAAAAAGGCTGAAAAATGTTAGGTATCGGTGTGAACAAGACAAAAAGAGGAGTCCAATGGAATATATCCAAAGTAGAGGTGTCGGGAAGAGGGTTAGGACCACAAGAAAAAAGGTTGAAAAATGATAGGTATCACTGTGATCATGTTGCAAAAAGGAGTGCAATGGGATAGGTCTCAAATAAAGGTGAAGGAAGGCCCCAATTTATTTTTTTACTCCTATGGAGTTATACTCCGATCTGAATAATACTGCAGTGTCAAAATGCCCAAATTTTTAATAGGAAAAAATATTTAGTGATTTCATAACTAGAATGTTGGAGGCAAGGTTGCGCAACAAAAAAAAAGATTGTTTGTTCCTTATTTCTTCTGTTTTCGTCCCAAGGTTTAGGGATTTCTTAGGGCTTATACAGATAATGGTTTTCATTGTGCTATAGTTCTCTGATATACATGTGGGGTCAACTAGTAGTACTCAATCCAATATCTCAAGCCACCACCTAAGGAGGCTAGATTGTACCCTTAGTCGTACTACTCGATTACCCAGGAACTAGAGAGTATCTTCTCAAGTGTTGTTCTCAGTAGCACTATAATAGTCAGGTGGCCAATTGATTTATCTATGGAAGAATTCAGAAGATATATTCCAATCCGTATACAAATGTTGTTTGATGCACTACAAATCGAAGGGGTACCAATAGGGTTTACGAGGGTGCCCAAGAATGTGTGCTTAAGAACCAATTGTAGTTACTGCATGTATGTTTCCCCAAATGTGGATTCATGCATTGAATGAAATATCTATGTAGTTTTAAGACGTCGGAACATGTCTCTACCTTGAAACAATAACCAACAATTCCTGCCAAGGAAAGTTCTTTGATACCACTTGTAAGGTACCAGATCTATAATAATAGTAGAAAACAAAAATTCTACAGATAATAACAGCGGAACAACACAATATATGAAACCACAACACCAAAATAATACCTTTAGTGATAGGAAATAGTGTTCAGTTGTCTCTTCAAGGGGGAAACCTCCAATAGAGAAATGCTCTATTACAATAATTCTCAAGACAAAACTTCTCATGTCTCCTACTCTTATTTATACTAATTCTTTCTTCTAAAGATCATTCTAGAGGAAGATCCTTCTAGAAGCAAAAACTTCTATTAGGTCTTCTTACATTGACTTATTCCAATTTATTAAATACGACTTATTAACTAATGTCGACCTTTATTACATGAAAATATATTATTCTATCTACATGAGGGAATAGGAAGGTTATGTCCCTAACAACATCTCATGGTTGTTATAGCTATATGCATGCATATTTTTCCATTTTATGAATATAAACTCTTCTTCTTAATATATATATATATATATATATATA
>SNQJ01S0000047.1:326553-384773 GCA_010110895.2 Picea sitchensis
AGAATTTGAAGTTGTATGAGCCTCCATTGATTGATGATCAAGGAGAGCATGTTCAGATTCCTTCCATAGATGATTTTTCTCCAGAGTATCTAACAGAACTGCAGGAAGACACCATACTTGACAGGAGGATGCGAACTTCGAAGTGAGGAAATGTCGAGTATTTGTGAGCTGGTCTTAAAGGGACGAATCCAAGCAAGGCCAAGTGGATTGAGGTTGGAAGGGTGAGGGAACTATACCCTCATCTTCACATAGACTGAGATAGTATTTTGGAGGTCCAAAAGCTTCCCAATGGGGAGGTGTGATCAGGGGATCAAATTTTGCTCAATTTTCAAAGTTCTCATAATGCGACAAAAATAGTGCCATTGCGTCCATCTCGTCTTCCTGATTCCGGCGGTATATTTACTTTCGCAAACGGAGTCCGTATGAAGGAGTTATCGCGATCTGTCTGCCAAGCCAAATAGGCAAAATTTTGGATGTCGACTGTACCTGTCCGTACAGTCCGTACGGTGATGTGGCAGGTCCATACCATCATGATGACATGGAAGTTGAATGATATGGCACATTTTTATTGGTTGATGTTGACGAGTCGTGTGTTGACACGTGTCCGGATTGCTGGCAAATGGGATGAGGACACGTGGCCCAATCTGGAGGTGCCACGTGTCACTCATTATTTGCCTATTGGATTTATATAAAATATAGTGGAGGCCATGGGGTTCGACCCCCGGACCTCCCGCCACACAAACATCCGCGCGACCATTACGCCATTATATGTTTCTTGATATGTAAATGTAATTTAAATTATTTAAAGTTGCATTATGTATTGAATGGCGGGGGGGATGGGTCGGGGCTTAGCCCCGACCCGCGGTCTTGTGGATAACGCATATGACCAAACATTGAAATGACACAGATTCATATATAACAAAGTTGTGTGTTAAATCATATATAATGTAGCGCCCGATTCAACATTTGCGCGCGGGTTTGGTAACCACGATTATATTATATACATATGACTATATTACAATGTATGTACGCGTGGTTGTACCTTTGCACGGGAGTTACACAATTGGTTGCACGGTTTTAAATGGTTAAACTACTATTTCGCCTAGCCCTAGGTCCTATGGCGCCATGTGCCCAGACGCCGAGGCGGTTAGGGGATGGCGCGCCCTTAACCATCCTACGGTTTGTACCGGTGCGCGGTTGCATACGGGACTAAGTTTTTACGCTTAAATAAGCGTGTGAGCCAAGTTTGCTGAAGCAAGGGTGCGATTTGTAGAACCAGAGACAGCAAAGTTGAAGAGGGAGACTTCAAGGAGGCTAACTTATTCATTTTTCGACCGATTGAGGTGTCGAAAGAGCCCAGACAGGGGTTTTGGGACGCTGGGAAGCCATTGGAGCAGTCGGTTTGTCATTTTGAGCATTGTAAGGCATGTTTTTGAGCACTTTGAGCAATTTAATAATAATGATCCATTGGAAGCTGAACCAGGAGATGTAGCCCGGAGAGGGGTGAACTCCTTTATCAAGTTGATGTGTTTATGTGTTGATGTTCATTGTTTTATGCAGCTGTCTATGTGTATTTTGCATAAGCAATCCTTAATTTATGTGTTGCAAATTGATCCTGTTGCTTTAAACACATAACATTTCACTTGCAATAATTATTCAAGTTTTTCAAGTCTTCTTCATTTTTAGATCAACAGTGATGAGGGCAAGTGAGGCATTCACTGTGTCTTTATTGTGTGCATCGTTTCATCATTTAACAATTACTTATCATGCAACATATAGTGTGTATGACATTACTCTACTTGAAATTCATTCGTTTATCAGTTACCTCAGTGTGCAACATTACAACAACATATATGAATAACACATTCATAATAGTAAGCTTTCATCATCACTGCGCAATATTATTAACATATTCATAACACTAAACATTCTATGTTATCCATAACATACACAAAACATCACATAAAGACACAAGTTTTAACGTGGTTCACCCTAATTTGGGCTACGTCCACAACAAATAGATTCTTATATTATTCATTTATAGTCTCCTTACAGTTGTGCTCTGCACTTACAGAAAGATGCAACAGTAACCATTACTCAAACCTGCCTAGTCGTTCTATTGCAATGCGATCCTCACTCCTCAATCATACCTCAAAGCTTCTTCCAAGACTCAACTAACTCTAAAGAACTTCACACCCAAAACACTCACTCCTCATTCATCAACTACTAAAAACTAATTCTACCCAGAAATGCATTACAATTTATAGTTTTACACTAGGGCTAAGCCCATTACAATGTCAACAAAATGTCCCAATATCCAAACTACTTTATGCCTTTTGCATGTTGATTCCTGAACATGCTTCAAATTCTCTGTGTGCACGTTGCTCCTTAGCCAAAATGTCATGCAATCCATTTCTACATGATTCCCAAGAATTATAAAAAATTCCTATCCAACATGCCCCTAACACTCACCTGTGGCTTGTCCCGAGCTACTCATGCCTTCTTCCAATTCTCCATGAACTTCTAGAATGTCTCTTTTGTTGTCGTGGCCTTCTCCTTTACCTCTATCTCCTTCTACAAAATTGTGTTGATTGTTTCTGGAGTAATCTAAGCTTGCATCTTCTCAACACTTTCTTCAACTTCATGTTTGGATATACCTTGAGTGGTTGTTAAGGATGTTTTCACCCTATATGCTTCATATTGTAGGACCTCGATCTTTTGCGCATGAGGTTGCTGCTCCTCCCTTAGCTAGTTCATTTCTCAATACAACTTCTTATTCTCGTCCATTTCTGATACCACCTCTGCTAGTGGTAATGTACCCAATACTGCTTTGAACTTCTGCACCTTTTCCTACGTAGCCTGGATCTTCTAGTTGATCTCCCGTTTCTCCCTATCTTTAGTTAGTTGCATCCAAAAACCCATGGTTTCTGCATAGTGTTTATCATATTCTACCTCTAGGTTCTTTATGCTCTCCATAATTGTGGTCACTATTTGTTCCCTTTTCTCCCTTTCTTCTGGTGGAGTACTCAGTGTCATGCACACTTCTAAGTCGATTATATGTGCCCAAAATCCCTAAATAGATTCAATTATCTTTGTTACTTTTTCTTTAACTAGGGCCTCCGTCTCTGTCTGAGCCTCTAAGATTTCTTTGTAGACCTTCTCAAATTCCTGTTGCATCCTTTTGACCCTCTACGCAGCCTCATCCCGCTCCTACTTGACTTTTCTATAATCCATCTCCAAGGGTACATTTTCTATTGTAACCTTAACTAACTCGCTAGATGCATTTTTTGCGTGCAAGTTCATCTCTTCTGTCACGATCGTCTACAATTCTTCCAATACATCTGTCGATAGTTGATATAAGACTAAGTCAATGTGACCTAGTTCCCTTGCTTGTTCCTACATCTCTATTGTGGGGAACTCTACCTCCCCTGTCAACATAGTTACCAACTTAACGAGAACTCTCCAGAGTTCTCATTTTTTCAGTGTTGCTATTTTTACCCCTAAATCCAAAAGTGGTGCTATCGATAGCACCCTTTTTTTTACGATGGTTAAAATTCATACCCATTCAGACCCATTGCATTGACAATTGATGTCACTATCGACAAAAACCTTAAAATTGACACTTGAATTGAAAATCGATGCTATTGGTAGCACCAAGTTTTTTTTTGGAGTCAAAATTATAACTTAATTAAAATTGTGGCTTCGACAACGAGTACCATTGTCGATAAACAACTCAAAATTGACTCCTAAATCATTGCTTAAAAAATATTTTTATATTTTTTTTAAAATTTACATTAAAAAAATAAAGAAATTAAAAAACAAAAATGTGAGAATTGACATTTTAAAAAGTAAAACAAAAAAAAAAAAACAATTCCAAAAAAAAAAAAAAAAAAAAAAAAAAAAAAAAAAAAAAAAAAAAATTATGAAAGGAAAAATAAAATAAAATGTTAAACTGAAGTAAGGAAAAACCAAAAGAATATATATATATATATATATAATTTTGTGAAAATAAAGAAATAAATAAGAGAAAAACCAATTTTATTTACAAAAATTGAAAAGAATATATTAAAACTAAAAAAAATAACTGAAATACAAAATTTAATTAAAAAAAACATACATAAAAATAACCAAAACATTTCAAAAATATATCTTACAAAAACATAAAAACCATAAAATATAAAATTTTATATAAAAATATATATATATATATAATTTTGTGAAAAATAAAAATAAATAAGAAAAACCAATTTTATTTACAAAAATTGAAAAAGAATATATTAAAAAACTAAAAAAAAATAACTGAAATACAAAATTTAATTAAAAAAAAAAAACATACATAAAAATAACCAAAACATTTCAAAAATATATCTTACAAAAACATAAAAAACCACTTAAAATATAAAATTTTATATAAAAATGATTAAAATTACCCAAACATTTTAAAAATATATCTTAAAAAAACACTTAAAATATAAAATTTTATATAAAAATCATTAAAATTTAGTATTTTTAAAATAAAATAAAAAACTTTATATATAAAAAAAATTGTTTTAAAACAAAGTTATAAAAATTGAAAAAATATTAAATTAAAATTTACATTCATAGGGAGGTCGTGAGGGCGACACCCCTATCATATGATTGTTTTTTATTTTATTTTTAATTTTAATTAAATTTTTTGTTATTTCATTTAAAAAAAATAATATATATTTTTTTAAATTAATAAAATTTGTTTTTATTTTTTTATTTTGTTTTACTTTAGTCTTAATTAAAATTGGTAGTTTTTATATTTTAAAATTGCTTTTTATTTTTATTTTTAAATTGGTTTTCTATATTATTAAATTTACTTAGAAGTTTATTTTGAAATTGGTTTTAAAATTTTAATTTTATTTTTTTGTTATTCATTTTATTAAAAAAAAAATCACTTACATATTATTTTTAAAATATATATTTTTAAATTTTTTGTTTTTTTATTTTAATTTTAAATTTTTAGTTTAGGATTTTTGAATATTTTTTATTTCAGACATTTTGTTTTGTTGAATTTATTTTTTTTCGCTTTTTTCAAGTTTTTTTTTTTCATGATGATAATAATGATGATGATGATCAACATCTACTAATTTCAAATTGGCCTATTAGACCTTAAGGGGGTAAGTGATTACTTGTGATTCTTTAGAATTTTGTTTTTGTGCTCGAAAAGCATTAAGAGAAGCTTTCCAAGATCACCATACTTTTGTTGAGTTAAGAGGTTAGGAAGGTTGGTAGCGTGACAAATATTTTTAAAATAAGATCTAATATGGGTATATGCTGGACAAACTAAGAGAAAATGTTTTTGATCTTCAACCTTCTTAGTGTCACTAAGGTGACACACTCTTTCATCCCATGGCATTTTAGGAATTGACCAATGCCATAGGAATTGGCGTTTTAAACATTTTTTAATGATTCTTTTTTACAAAAAATATACATTTTGTTTTTAATTATTGTTTTTAGAGAAAAAAAAATAATTTTTTCGTTTCTTTTTTGTTTTTGTTTTTTTCGCCTTGTTTTTTAATCTTTAAAAATAATGAATTTTGAATATATTTTTTTACATGTGTTTTTTTGTTCATTTTTAAAAAATAAATATTTGGGAAGATTTTCTCCTTTTTATTTATTTATTTTTTAATGTAAATTTTTATAAAAAAAAGTTTGTAAATAAATTTTCAAGTGACCATTGGGTGTCCAATTTTGGGTTGTTTATTTGCGTAGGGATTTGTTGTCAATGCCACAATTTCAATTGTGTCATAAAAATTTATAATTTTAACGTTTAGAAAAAATATTTTTTTTTTCGTAGCATCACTTTTTGATTTAGGTGTTGATTTTAAGGTTTTTCTGAGAAACTATATGAGTTTTGAAGGCCATGCTTAAAAAATGTTGTAATTTTAACCCCGTTAGAAAAAATGGTGCTATCGATAGCACCACTTTTTGATTTGGGGGTTGATTTTCATGCTTTTTATGCAAAAATATGGGTTTTAAGGGATATAGTTCTCGTTTTGGGTCACAGTTCTCGTTAAGTCGGTAACTTTGTTTGTCACTAACTTGATCAATCTACATTCTCCTTCTATTGTTAATGTTTGAGATATTGTCGGCCATGCCTCAACATTCTTTGTAGTTCTGGTTGTATTTTCATCCTCTGTTTCTCGCATTGGTGTGAGATTTACTACTTCTATCAATTGACACAACTCAACCATTTTCTCTTGCATCTTTCTTCCTGCTGGTATGTTGCGTGCTCAAACACATCATCTGTTACTTATTTAACTTGATCATCGATCCTTTCCAGGTCTTCATCTGTCAAGGATTGGATGGACACTTCCTCAATGGCTTTCCTCTTCGTCCATTGTGGTATGAATTTTCCTTTTTCTAGCTCTTTATGCTTCCTATCTGTGTGTGGTGTTGTCTTCTGGGTTGTTTCCTCTATGCCCTTTCCTCTTTCCTATTCATCTCCTTCTTCTTCATCATCATATGTCACTTGTACTTACGGGTTTTATCTCTCTAAGGGACCTGTTTCTGCTAGTGGAATATTCCACTCATTGTCCCAATATACTATGATATGGCCCATCTCATCCTCAGTTAATATATACTATGTGGGAAACCATTTTTGATCCTGGTCCTTTTTTTCTTTCATATACATATGGTTGTGTCGTGCCTTAAAGCCTGCCACTGCCTTATACACGTCAACCACCTGTGGTGGTATGTCCTCTCGATGTTGTCCCTAATGGTTTCTTTATAAATATAAAAGAAAACATTGTTGTCCATCTATCATGCCATGTGAATAGTATACCATAAGTTCTAATATCGTGTAGCTAGACATGTCTTATCCTTGACTCCCGAAAACCATGTGTCATCTGGCTACCTCCGTGATTATAACACAATTAGAATGATTAACTAGCCATAATGGAACTGAGTACCTTTATCCTGTGCCCCTTCACAATAAACCAGGAACTGGTTTCACAAGAACGTCGCCCAATTCATTTGGACGCCCTCGACACACCTTTCAACTGGCGCTATGACTGCTGCTGGGACTTGGTCTTTTCTACACTTTCTTAACAATTTGCAAGCTAAGGCTTGCATCGTGAACCTTACTTTTGGGTCGCATATACTTGTGACATCTAAGCCATGTTGTCCTTGAAATGTATGGAACTTCTCCTTCGTGCTCTGAGATAGAGTATTTTCATTCTTCTTGTTGAAGAACAACAATGAGGAGTCCTCCCCTTGCGACAGTAGGCCAATAATGCACACTATCAGGTCTGTATCAATAGAAACTATCCTCTCGAGTCGCAAGTATCCCCTGTGCATGCAAATCAACAACATTTCGATGAAGATGTTAATCTCTGGGCTCCTCCCAAAGTGTGGAATGTCGAATAGGTTCATAATTCTTGTTTTTTGCAACCCCATAGCCCAAATTTGTTGATGTATGATAATCATCTTTGTCTCGGAGATAATGTGTTTATTCAACTACTTTCTTGGCACTAACTATGGAAACTTCTTCTCATCCGTAATGTTGTGGTCAACATACTTTAAACTGGGTATCAGGCCTAATGTTGGGTATGTGTTATATTCTTTGCATGACTAGATTTAGTGTCTACATTGCACTGAGCATGCAGGGGATAAGAGGGGGGTGGAGCACCCCCATATTATTTTTTATCGGTTTTTGTGTCCATTTATGGGTGGTTTTTTGGCACATGGTTTTTCATTGATGGTTTTCTATTTCCGGTTAAGGAACTAGGGTTGTTGACTAATCCATGTCATTAGATTAGGGTTTTGGATATTGTTGGATCATATATGAATATTGTATTGTAAAAAATGTATGAGTGAATGAATATAGAATATGTTGGTTTTCCCGGTTTGGGTTTCTAGGGGAAAAATATCTGTGTAATCTATGTATTTTATTGAAAATTTGTTCACAGTAAAATATTGTACAAAGTTAAAATCTACATTTGGTACCAGAGAAATTATTGTCTTTGGGGAGATGCCTTTGTGGTCAGGGGTTTGGATCGGGACTATGATAAGCCTTGTTACAATGGGATATCTACGATATTGATTCTACAAGTGAAAATAAATGGCGAGCAGTTCAAAAATAGAGATTGAGAAATTTAATGGGAAAAGTTTGGAGTTGTAGAAGCTAAATATGGAAGATCTGTTGGTAGACAGAGATCAGTGGATCGTGGTGGATCCAGGTGTTGCACCTACAGGTACGTCATTGGATGACTAGAAAAAGTTGGATTGGAAGACAAAGAGCACAATCCAATTGTGTCTCTCAGATTCAGTATTACTGAATGTTTTAGGGTAAGATACAACCAAGGAGTTATGGAATAAGTTGGGGAAATTGTATCAATCTAAGTCCATGTTAAATAAACTATTCTTGCGGAAGAAGATGTATAACCTGAGGATGAGAGATGGAGACTCAGTGATAGAGCATATGAATGCTTTCAATAATATGGTAAGTCAATTATTATCTGTTGAGATTAAAATTTCAGATGAAGATAAGTGTATCAGTTTACTGTGCTCTTTACCAGAATCTTGGGATAGTCTGGTTGTGGCCATAGGTAGTAATACAACTACCTTGAGTTTCGATGATGTGGTCTCATCCTTCTTGTCAGAGGAGATGAGATGAAAGAACATGGAAGGAAAGAGCATAGATGCATTATTTTCAAGAGGACACTCCTAGTATAGAAATAGATCTAAGTCATCAACTGGGAGATCTAAGTCTAAGGGTAGATATAAATCTCCCGGAAAGTTTGTAAAGGTATGATAGAGATGTGGAAAAGAAGAGCACTTCAAGAAGCAATGTAGATCCAATAAAGTTGAGAGAGTGAAGGGATATGAAGGCGCTCCCTCTATAGAAGAAACAACCTCCAAGGAAGAAGGAGGAGATGTGTACTTGGAATCTTCAAGCACGCATGCATATCATGAGACATGGTTGGTTGACTCAAGTGCATCTTTTCATATGATTCCCCACATGGAGTGGTTCTATGAATATGAAAGGTATGATGGAGGTAATGTTTTCCTAGGTGATGAATCCCCACAACCAAAATCATAGGTCAAGAAAGATTCAAGTTGAGACTCATAGATGGAAGGATTAGAACACTTCCTGGTATTATGCACATCCCAGGTGTTAGCACATAAATTTGCATTATCAAATTTAGTCAATTGTGCAACGCTATGGTCCATTATGCAACGTTATGATACTTTTTTAGCACGAGTGAAATAGATCATTTTGTAGCACCTAACAGAAGTCAATTGATGGCGCTATTTTGGTAAAAAAAATGAAGATTGAAAGTGCAAAGTTTGTAACTCTGTGCAAATAAAAAAATTGCCTTTTCAGCTAGTAATTCTCTCGGGCTTATAACAAGGTTTAAATTATTTTTGGAAAAAAATAATTGGGCCCGAGGACCAATTTTCGAGTCTTACGAATCATTCTAAATCACAACACATAATACCAAATTATAGCGCCCAAGACTAAGCGCCAAACCAAGGAGGGAGCCTACAATGAAAATCTATCTTTTCACTACGTGTCGATAAATCTTGCAACCATCAGCATATATAAACAAGATTTTTTCAATTCTCCTCATCAATAAGGGATAAATACCCACAACACATATAATAAAGGGTTTTTTCTCGGTGCATATCTAATAAACTCTCAATGTATGCCGAGATTGTTTATCAAGTGCATCTGTCAAGTGCATTATGAGCTCACAGGTCCAAGTGTTAAGTCCATGCACAAATTTCACCATGAGTGCAGGTTCAAAAGGCAGGATATGGAAAAATCTACAAAGGCTCAAGTTAAGTCTAAAGTGCACTAAGATGAGAATCTACGAGGAGACAAAGTGTACCTATCCGTTAACAACTGGATTTCAGCGGCATCATCAAGTTAATGGGATGAGTATAAAATGCGCCACCAAACTTTATTACACTCAATAAACCAATGTTGAGCATACATACAAGAGCACCATGGATATTTTATCATATTTTGGGATTCATAGGCATTGTCACACTTAATGCTAATCTCTGTGCTACCGGTTATTATGAAGTTGACATCCAAATGGTATAAGTTTTGAATACTTTTATGTCTATTAACCACAATATATTGTAGAATGCCAACAAAATCCATGCACGTGTAAAAAGCGTTATTCTAAAAGCCAACAGAACGCTCGGTAAGTGTCAATGGAGATCATATTCAAGACAAAGCACCATCCAATTACAAGTATACTTCTAGGTGTCAAAGTGACCAGTTTATTTCTTCAGTCAAGAACAATGATTCGTCTTGGGAAAAGAACATCATCTAGGAAAATCTTAGATGAAGCATGAATGTTAATAATGCTGGTATGTTGAGCATTGATGATGGTTTCAGTTTGAGTATTCATGGTGCTCTTGATGGTGATTGCAGTACATGTGAGCTGAAGGGTTAGTGCACAAAAACAAGGGTGTTTATTTCAGAGAGAATGTAAATTCTTACTTGCTCTATGAAGGCAACGAGGATTTGCAACATAGTTCTGTAGCTAACAGTTTTGCAGCACTGATAAGAAAGAATGAACAGAGGACACTTCAAAAGTTTTCAGTTGACCAAATCATGACAAATTCCTTGAAAATAAGATTCCATTTGGGCTCGATCCTCTCCAAATCAGCTAAGGATTTTGAAGATAAGATATCATGGAATCAAATCAAGCAAGGAACCCTTATAAACATCCATACCCTTTTTAGGGATGCATATCAAAGGAAGATTGAAGAGAATCTTGTTTTATTTGGTCATATTGGTGAGGTGTCAGAGGATCCATATTTTAAGATATGAAAATAGCCAGTTGGATATTCGATTACTATGGGTGGCATAGTTTTGAGGCACAAAATCATTTCCATATCACATATTTTCATGCACAGAATTGGCAGAAAGTTTTAACAAGTGGCAATCAGATCCATATATTAAGGACGCAGTTCCAAATTTGATCCAGCAGCCTCAGCATTCGAAACACCTGGAAGCATATTCCATATTTGTTTTATTTTAGAAATATTAATTAGTTTTCTCTTCTAGAAGTTAGTAACCGTCAGAGTATTGTATTGGTTATATAAAATATGATTTGCAATGTAAGGAGGGTTCAGTCCTATGACCCGAGAAGGGAATTTGAGGAGAGGAAAAGATACATGTTTTGAATATAAGCCCGAGGAAATTTCATAGTTTTAATCATATCTGCCTTTGAAGATTCTCAAGAGTTGCATTATCAACATGTTTAAATATCTTTGTTTCTATTTCTTTTGTCTTCTCACTCAAACTAATTGCATAATTTGAGGATCATAGTTGCTTTTGATTTACAAACTCTTCGATAAAAGAGGATATGTTGTGCCTTGCTTATTGATAATTGTTTGGTTCAAGTGGTGTTTTTATTCACTTTGCAGAGGGATCCCTTCTTGGTGGATATCTTGCCCTTTGTCATTTTCTTCATTCTTATTTCCATAATTATATAACCTTTTGTATGGTATACAATTTGATTTCCTTTAATCTGCAGTGTGTTTACTACTCCATGCCCAATGGTAGCTCATTGGTTAACAATTTGTTGCCCTTTCCTTTCTCGATTAGTCTAGTTGATCCACCTACCAAACCTTTTTTAATCATTCAGTTTTCCAACATTCATATGGGTACTAGGCTTATCCTTTTAATATTCTAAGGGTAACTTCTAGTGCTAACACAAGGATTGGCCAGAAATTTGATTTATGTAAGAAAAATGGATGATGTAGGGGTAAAAACAGTATTTGAAAAAAAAACCTACATGATGGTTCGAGGAGCAATGATGTTTTTGAAGAGAGTTCGGATTGGAATTATGTATAAGCTGAAAGGAAGCACTATTAGTGATGGTTGTAATAGTTACATTGTTCTTGATGTTGGAGCAGAAGAAGAAAAAAATCCTATAGTCTCTAGAAAAAAGGTTATGTTGTGGCATCAAATACTGGGGTATATTGGAGAGAAGGGTCTTCAACTACTACATGGTAAAAGTATGGTTGAAGGTATGTCTAGATGCTCTCTATATTTTGATTTCTGTGAACATTGTGTATCTGGGAAGCATAATTGGGTAAGATTCCCCTCTAGTGCAACGAGGGCAGAAGGAATTTTACACCTAGTGTACAGTGATGTGTTTGTACTTGTGTCGGTTCCATCATTGGGAAAATCTGTGTACTATGTCTCATTTATAGATGGATTATTTAGGAATACTTGGATATATTTCCTCATAAATAAATATGATATCTTTGACATGTTTAAAGAGTTTAAGGCTCTTATTGAGAATCAACCAGAGAAAATAATTAAGGTGATGAGGATAGATAATGGTGGAGAGTTCTAGGGGAATGGATTTGAATAATTATGTAAGAAGTGTGTTATAGCAAGGCAAAAGACTACTCCATATACAACTCAACAAAATGGAGTTGTAGAAAGGATGAATAGGACATTGATGGAAAAAGCAAGGTGCATGCTCAGTGGTGTTGGGTTAGGGAAAGAATTTTGGGTAGAGGTAGTGGGTACTGCATGTTACTTGGTAAATAGATCGCCCTCATCAACAATGGATGACAAGAATCCACAAGAGGTATTGATGGGTAATAAAAATTCTCTCACACATATTATGGTATTTTGTTGTGAGACTTATGTTTATGTTCCAAAGGAAAACATGAGTAATCTAGATAAGAAGGATGAAAAGTGTATCTTTATTGGGTATAAATATGGTCTCAAAGGTTATAAGCTTTGGAACCCAGAAACTAAGAAGGTTGTGTATAGCTGGGATGTGGTATTTAGAGAAATGAAGGACGTTGTCAAACAGGAAGTCCTACTAAGTAAGGAAGAACCATAGAAAATAGAGTTTGAGCCAAAGGATGATGAATCATACTCTACAGAAGAAAAAGAATCAAAAGAAGGAGATCCTCATACTCTAGTATTGAGGAGATGGGTGCGGGAAAAAATGATACTGGAAAGGTATACTCCACCTGATTTTCATTCAATTTTTGCTTGTATATTATTGATGATGATCCTAGAACCGTTAGGGAGGAAGTGGATTCAGAGGATGGAAAACTCTGGAAAAAGGACATGGTTGAAGAAATGGTAGCCTCGGATAAGAATGAGGCTTGGGATCTAGTGGAGTTTCCAACTGGAACAAATCCCATTGGAAACAAATGGATATTTAAAAGGAAGTTGAATGCATAAGGAAAAGTGGAGAAAGACAAAGCTCGGTTAGTAGCAAAGGGTTATTCCCAGTTGAGGGAATTGATTTTGGCGAGATTTTTTCTCTTGTTGCCAAGTTAACGTCTATTATATTTATGTTATCTGTTGTTGTTGGGTATGATTTTGAAGTAGAACAGGTGGATGTGAAGACAACATTTGTACATGGGGATTTGGAAGAATAAATATACATGAAGTAGGCAGAAGGATTTGTTGCGAAGGGAAAAAAGGAGTTGGTATGCAAGTTGAAAAAGTTCATGTATGGTTTAAAACAATCACCAAGGATGTGGTATAAAAAAATTATATTTATATGTTGGGACTTGGCTTCACAAGAAGCAGATAGGATCATTGTGTATATTTTAAATTAATTGGTGATCATTTGATTTATTTGGTCTTGTATGTGGATGACATGTTGTTGATAGGAAACAATAGGGAGATTATCTAAGATGTGAAAACTCAATTGTCCTCCAAATTTGACATGAAGGATCTTAGTTCCGCACATTTAATTTTGTGCATGGAAATTAAAAGAGATCGCAAAAACAAGAAACTCTATTTAAATCAGAGAAAATATGTTGAGACAATATTGCAGAGGTTAAATATGCAGGAATGTAAACCGGTCAAGGTCCCTATTCCTATAGGTGTAAAGTTATCTACGGATCAGTGTCCCAAGACACATCAAGAGAAGGAGGAAATGTCCCATGTTCCATATGCGAGTGTGGTTGGAAGTTTGATATATGCAATGGTATCTAATAGACCGTACATTGCACATGCAGTGGGATTTTTTAGTAGGTATATGTCAAAACCAGTGAAGGAGCATTGTACAACAATAAAGAGAGTTTTCAGCTATTTGTGTGGCACTGCTAGTTATGGATTGTGCTACCAAGGAAGACCAGGTTTGGATAGAGTGTTGGACATTAATGACTTTGTGGATGCATACTGGGCTAGAGATATGGATCGTAGAAGATCTACAAGCATGTATGTGTTTAACCTATTTGAAGGATCAATCTGTTGGATGAGAAAAAGACAGTCTGTAGTGGAAGTTTCAACTACAAAAGTTGAATACATGGCATCCACTCATGCAGGAAATGAAGAAGTATGGTTACAGAGGTTGTTTTGAGGAATTTGATTGGTACAACAAGTTGTAAGGATATATTGTGATAGTCAGAGTGCAATGTTTCTGGAACCCAACTTATCATTGAAAAACAAAGCATATTGATGTTCAATATCACTTTGTGAGAGGCATGGTTGAAGAAAAGAAGGTGTTGTTGATGAAGATGAACACTTTAAAGAATGTTGCAAATTCATTAACAAAATTTGTGAGAATTGTGAAGTTATCTTGGTGTAGAGGATCCATGGGCATTGTTTCCCTAGATTGTTGACTATGTAACCTTGTAACCTAGTGTATGCAAAGAAAACAAAAAGTGGGAGAATGTTAGGTATGTGATATATTCTTTGCTAGGAATGTAGGGGGGTAAGAGGGGGGAAGAGAGCCTCCTTTCCTGTGGGGGCACATGGGGGTTTGCAGGGGGGAGGGAGCCCCCCTTCAAGGGGATTCAGGGGAAGTGCCCCAAGATTTTTTTTTTATCAGTTTTCGGGTCCATTTATGGGAGGTTTTTCGGCACATGGTTTTTCACTGATGGTTTTCTATTTCCAGTTAAGGAACTAGGGTTGTTGACTAATCCAAGTAATTGCATTAGGGTTTTGGATGTTGTTGGATCATATATGTAAATTGTATTGTAAATAATGTATGAGTGAATGAATATAGAATATGTTGGTTTTCTCGATTTGGGTTTACAGGGGAAAAATCTCTATGTAATGTGTGTATTTTCCATTGTATGTTTTTTGTTCTTTTATTCAAAATCATTTTGCAGTAAAATATTGTACAAGGTTAAAATATACATTTGATATCACAACAATTATTGGCTTCAGGGGGAGGCCTTTGTGGACATGGGTTTGACTCGGGACTTTTATAATTCTTTTTACAGTGGGAGATCTATGGTATTGATTCTTCAAGTGAAAAGAAATGGTGAGCAGTTCGAAAATAGAGATCGAGAAATTTAATGGGAAATGTTTTGAGATATGGAAGCTCAAGATGGAATATTTGTTGGTAGACAAAGATAAGTGGATCACGGTGGATCCGGGTACTGCACCTACAGGAACATCAGCAAATCGATGAAAAAAATGGATCAGAAAGCGAAGAGGAAAATTCGATTGTGTCTCTCATATTCAGTATTACTGAATGTGTTAGGGGAAGATACAACCAAGGAGTTATGGAATAAGTTGGGGAAATTGTATTCATATAAGTCCTTGGTAAATAAACTATTCATGCAGAAGAAGTTGCATAACTTGAGGATGAGAGATGGAGACTCAGTGACATAGCATCCGAATGCTTTCAATACTATGGTAAGTCAGTTATTATCTATTGAGATTAACATTTCAGATGAAGATAAGTGTGTAGGTTTACTATTCTCTTTAGTAGACTCGTCAGATAGTATGGTTGTGGCAATAGGTAGTAATATAACTACCTTGAATTTCGATGATATAGTCTCATCCTCGTGGGCAGAGGAGATGAGATGGAATAACATGGAAGGACAGATCATAGATGCATTATTTGCAAGAGGATGCTTCGAGGATAGAAATAGATCTAAGTCCTCAAGTGGGAGATATAAGTATAAGGGTAGATCTAAATATCTTGGAAATTTTGTAAAGGTATGCTAGAGATGTGGAAAAGAAGGGCACTTCAAGAAGCAATGTAGATCCAATAAAGTTGAGAGAGTGAAGGGATCTGAAGGTGCTCCCTCTACAGAAAAAAATACCTCCAAGGAAGAAGGAGGAAATGTGTACTTGGATTCTTCAATTATACATGAAGATCATGAGGCGAGGTTGGTTGAATTAGGTGCATCCTTTCATATGACTCCCCACATGGAGTGGTTCTGTGAATATGAAAGGTATGATGGAGGTAGTGTTTTCCTAGGTGATGACTCCACAACCAAAATCATAGGTCAAGGAAGAGTCAAGTTGAGGATCATATATGGAAGGATTAGAACACTTCCTGGTGTTCTACACATGCCAGGATTGGCCATAAATTTGATTTTTGTAAGCAAAATGGACGATGCAAGGGTAAAACCGGTATTTGAAAAAGAAACTGACAGGATGGTTCAAGGAGAAATGGTGTTGTTGAAGGGCATTCAGATTGGAACTCTATATAATATGCAAGAATAACTATTAGTGATGGGTGTAATAGTTCCATTGTTCTTGATATTGGAGCAGAAGAAGAAAAAACTCCTAGAGTCTCTCGAGAAAATGTTATGTTGTGGCATCAAAGACTGGGGCATATCAGAGAGAAGGGTCTTCGAATACTACACAGTAAATGTATGGTTGAAGGTATGTCTAACTTCTCTCTGGATTTTGATTTCTTTAAACATTGTGTATATGGGGAGAAGAATCAGGTAAGATTCCCCTCTGGTGCAGTGAGGGAAGAAGAAATTTTATAGCTAGTGCACAGTGATTTGTTTGGACATGTGTCGGTTCCATCATTGGGAAAAATATGTGTACTATGTCTCATTTATAGATGAATTCTCGAGGAATACTTGGATATATTTCCTGATAAATAAAATTGAATTCTTTGATAGGTTTAAAGAGTTTAAGGCTCTTGTTGAGAATCAAACAGAGAAAATAATTAAGGTGTTGAGGATAGATAATGGTGGAGAGTTTTGTAGGAATGAATTTGAAGATTTATGTAAGAAGTGTGGTATAGAAAGGTAGAAGAATACTCCATATAAAACTAAAAAGAATGGAGTTTCAGAAAGGATGAACATGCCATTGATTGAAAAATCAAGGTGCATGTTCAGTGGTGATAAGTTAGGGAAAGAATTATGGGCAGAGGCAGTGGGTACTACATGTTACCTGGTCAATAGGTCACACTCATTAGCACTGGATGAAAAGACTCCACAATAGGTATGGATGGGTAAGAAACCTTCTCTCAAACATATCAAGGTATTTGGTTGTGAAGCCTATGTGATGCAGGAGCATCTCTCCACATCAGCCATCCAACCACGTCGAGTGCGTGCATTCAAAGTTGAAGAGAGAGGCGCAGTCCTCATTTAAATATGAATTGAATGTAAATTTAATGTTGTAGGCTGGTGAGCCATAGAGCCGTGCCTTTGTGCAGGCATTAGGTAGACCGACCTTTAATGTTTGTATGTCTGAGATCTAAATCCAGATGCTGGACTAGACAACCCATTCAATGCAATTGAATAGGGTAGGTAGATTGGAGGGAAGAGCTCGAAGAGCCCCCTCAGGTAAAAGAGACTTAGGATCTCATTTTGGGTAAGTTGAGAAGTTGAGTTGTAGAGGAGAAAAATCTGCGTGTAGAGAGCAGAAGAGAAGAGAGAAGATCTGAGACCTTGTTACAGGCCGTGCTTAGGAACACATTGTAAATATAGGCATTTGCCATATTTAATACAAAGAGCAATTTTTCCTGCATTATTCTGTGTTGAATGGATGTTTGTGAGTGTTCTTTATATGCTGTGAATGTATACTGGGCATTTGCAGGTTGTTTTGATTCCAGGTGAAGGTCTTTGAGGTTTCATGCCAGGAGGGCGTGACAGAGTACTGCGGTCTTTGAATACCGGTGCACTGAAGCACTTCTGAATATTGCAGGTTCAGACAAAGACGTGCTGCGACACGAGAACTGGAATCAACAACTCAGTGAAGACCTCAAGGTTACTGAATACCTTGGAAGCAAGGCTGTGTGGGAGAAGGAACAGTTGCAGACAGAAGCTCTGAGGAGTTCTGTGAAGCTCTGCCAAGTGGGCATTGAGCATATGTACAGTGGTGCATTGAAAAGAAATCTGCTGTGAGTTCTTAAGAAGGACCAGAATCACTGAGGATTCTGAGAGCTCTGCCAGGTGGGCATTGAGCAAGTGCAAAGGGGTGCACAGGAGAAGATCCTCTGCCAGGTAGACATCAAGCCAGTGCAAAGAATGCACAGAAGAAGGATTCTACTATGAGTTCGAAGAAGAACCAGAATCATTGAGGATTCTGAGAGCTCGGCCAAGTGGGCATTGAGCATAGGCACAAGGTGCAGTTGAAGGAAGACTTCTGTTGAGAAGTTTAGGGAAGAAACAGAATCACTAAGGATTCTAAGAGCTCTGCCAAGTGGGCATTGAGTGGGTGCATAGGTGCACAAAAGGAGACAGAATTGTTGGAAGTTCTGGGAGAAGACACTCTGCCAAGTGGGCATTTGAGTCAGTGTGCAGACAGGCACAGGAGAAGAGAACTCTTTGAGTTCTTTATTTTGAAGAAGAATCCACTGAGGGATCTTCATAGGGTTGTTGAACACCCTGCAAACTCAACAAGGGGTTGCTTGAGTGAAGGATAGCCAGGAGGGCGTCCATATTTCTCCATCTGAGGGAGAAGGGGAGAAAGACAAAATCCCTTAGGGGTCTGAGTGTTTGAGAAGCTCAGGAGAGACAACACTGAGTGTGCATGTGAAGACTCTGCAGAGGTGCAGAAGTCAAAGAATCCTTTGAGGATTCGGGAGCAAAGCTCAGGAGGAACAACATCGAGGAGAACGTGCAGCGAGAACTCAGGCAAAGGAGCTCGCAGAGAAGAAAGGAGCAAAGGTCGAGGCCTTTGAGAACTTGTAATTCTCCCAAGGTTGGGAAGAAAGTGTGCGAGCTCAGTAGGGAGCACAGTAGACGTCAGATTAGCTGGAGAAGGAGATCTGGACCATTGGTTTACACGTCCAGGAAGGAGTCAGGAGAAGCGCACAGAGGGGGAGATCGACAGCCGTTGGATCTCACTCAGATACCCGTCAGCCGTTGGATTAGGTGAAGGCGCGCAGAGTTTAGCCTCTGGAGTAAGTGCACAAGAAGGACGGATCTGAACCATCAGATCTTGAGCAAATACCCGTCAACCGTCAGATCTGATAGAAGTTGCATGAGGTTTAAGCTTCATGAACTAGAGGGTGAAAATCTTGAAACAGGCATCGGGATATCGGGACTTCAGCCATCGGCATATCGGGATTCTCGAAGACAAAAGATCGGGAATTTCTATGGGAAAATTCCCAGGAACGATCTGGACCGTTTGTTAGTGGAGACACGTGGCAGAGATCGAGGCGTTGGGAGTTGGGATATCGGCATTCCCGTGGAAAGGAGATTGGGTAATTCCACCTTGAAAACCCCGACACAAATTTGGGCCATACATCTGAGAGAGGACACGTGTCACGTGATCATCCATTCCAGAGATCCGGACACTAGACATTGGGATATCGGCGTTCGGGAAATCGGAGTTCCTGAGGTCGTGAAAATCGGGACATCAGAAGTCTTGAAAACGCAAGAAGAAATCTGAACCATCCATCTTGAGGGGACGCATGGAAGCAATCGGAGTCATCAGGGAAAGTCCCGACAGGAAGTCATCTATCGGCATTTTGGTCATTGGTATATCGGGAATCCTGGTGACAAGAGGTTTGGGCATTTCGGAATCGCGAAGTCCGAAACCCCGATAAGGAGGGAAGTGCCATTGTGGGAGCCAACTGTCAGCATAGCGGAGAACCAGGACTCAAAAGATAAGTAGTCCCGTGGGAAAATGTTTTTCAACATTTGAAACCCCGAAGTCCCGAGGGAGATCTAGAGCCGTTGGTCTCATAGGCAATCACGACCGTTGATCAGGCTAAAGGCGGACAGGAGTTGCTAGCTGACATCATGTCGGGAAATCGGGATTCGAGGGATCGCGAATCCTGAGGACATATGTATTTGGACCTTGGAAAGTCCGAAACCCCGATGGGAGGAATGACTACGGTCATATAGAGGAGGTCACATGGACCAAGAGTCTAGCCTGGAGGGCTAACAGAAATTGGAGCGCATCGGGATTTTGAAGCCAAAAACCCCAATGAGAGGTAAGACTGCGGTCACAGGGATAACGGTCATATGGGCCAGGAGCCTAGCTAGGAGAGCTAGTGCGTAAAGAGCACGTCGAGATTTGGCGGATCGCGGATCCTGAGGACAAGTGCATTTTGGCACTTGAAAGTCCAAAACCCCGACGAGAAGGAATATAAGGCTGCGGTCTTATGGAAAGCGGTCACATGGACCAGGGCATAGCCAGGAGGGGCTAAGGCAACAAAGGAGTGCATCGGGATATTGGAGGTCGAGACATCGAGAGTTTGGAAACCCCGAAACCCGATTCTCTATTCTTTTGTTGTCGAAGAGAACAGTGACCGGCCTAAAGACTGTAAAGTGTCGAAAAAGACTTGTGGGTCCATTTCGAAGGAGATTCCAGTGGGAATCCGAAGAGCCATTCCGGCTCGAGGGGGAAAATAGAACGATCCTTAAGACCGGGAGGTCAGGCGCGGGGCTTGCTGAGGTAGGTGCCCAGGTGGACGCCATCACTATGTTCATGTTCCAAAGGAAAACAAGAGTAAGCTAGATAATAAGGATGAAAAGTGTATCTTTATTGGGTATAAAGATGGTCTCAAAGGTTATAAGATTTGGAACCCAAAAAATAAGAAGGTTGTATATAGCCGAGATGTGGTATTTAGAGAAATGAAGGATGTAAACAAGAAGTCCTACCAAGAAAGGAAGAACAAGAGAAAATATAGTTTGAGCCAAAGGATGATGAATCAGACTCTATAGAAGAAAAAGAATTAGAAGAAGAACATCGTCATACTCTAGTATTGAGGAGATCGGTACAATAAAAAAGGATACTGGAAATGTATACTCCACCTGATTTCCATTCAAATTTTGCTTTGTACATTATTGATGATGATCCTAGAACCGTTAGGGAGGCAGTGGAATTAGAGGATGGAAAAATCTAGAAAAAGGCCATGGTTGAAGAAATGAAAAACTTGGATAAGAATGAGGCTTGGGATCTAGTGGAGTTTCCAACTGGAAGAAAGTCCATTGGAAACAAATGGGTATTTAAAAGAAAGATGAATGCAGAAGGAAAAGTGGAGAAATACAAATCTCGGTTAGTAGCAAAGGGTTATTCCCAAGTTGAGGGAATTGATTTTGGTGATATTTTTTCTCTTGTTTCCATGTTAACCTCTATTAGATTTATGTTATATGTTGTAGTTGCATTTGATTTTGAAGTTGAAAAAATGGATGTGAAGACAACAGTCCTACATGGGGATCTAGAAGAAGAAATCTACATGAAGCAGCCATAAGGATTTGTTGAGAAGGGAAAGAAGGAGCTAGTATGCAAGCTTTAAAAGTCCATGTATGGTTTAAAACAACCACCAAGGATGTAGTATCAAAAATTTGATACTTTTATGTTGGGACTTGGCTTCACAAGAAGCAAAGAGGATCACTGTGTATATGTTAAATTAATTGGTGATCATTTGATTTATTTGGTCTTGTATTTGGATGACATGTTTCTAATAGGAAACAATGGGGAGATTATCCAGGATGTGAAAACTCAGTTGTCCTCTAAATTTGACATGAAGGATCTTGGTGCTGAAAATTTGATTTTGGGAATTGAAATTAAAAGAGATCAGAAAAATAGGAAATTCTAGATAAATCAAAGAAAATATGTCGAGACAATATTGCAGAGGTTAAATATGCAGGAATGTAAACCGGTCAGGGTCCCTATTCTTGTAGGTGTAAATGTATCTGAGGATCAATGTCCCAAGACACATGACGAGGAGGACATGTCTCATGTTTCATATGTGAGTGCAGTTGGTAGTTTGATGTATTCAATGGTATGTACTAGATTGGACATTGCACATGCAGTGGAAGTTTTGAGTAGATATATGTAAAAACCAGGGAAGGAGCATTAGACAACAATAAAGAGAGTTTTTAGGTATTTGTGTGGCACTACTAGTTATGGATTGTGATACCAAGGAAGACCAACTTTGGAAAGAGTGTTGGACATACATGGATTTGTGGATGAAAACTGGAACGGATATGTGGATCGTAGAAGATATAAACGTGGGTATGTGTTTAACCTGTTTGGAGGAGCAATCAATTATATGAGAAAAATACATTCTCTAGTGGCACTTTCAACTACAGAAGTTGAATACATGGAATCCACTCATGTAATTAAGGAAGCAGTATGGTTACAGAGGTTGTGTTGAGGTATTGTATTGGTACAACAAGTTGTAAGGATAGATTGTGATAGTGAGAGTGCAATTTTTTTGGTGAAGAACCCAACTTATCATTCAAATAAAAAGCATATTGATGTTCAATATCTCTTTGTGAGAGACATGGTTGAAGAAAAGTAGGCGTTGTTGATGAATGTGGACACTTTGAAGAATGTTGCAGATTCATTAACAAAATCTATGAGCACTGAGAAGTTATCTTGGTGTAGAGGATCTATGGGAATTTTTTCCCTAGATTTTTTACAATGTAACCTTCTAACCCCATATATGAAAAGAAAACAACAAGTGGGAGAATGTTGGGTATGCGTTATATTCTTTGTCAGGCGCATAGGGAGGTAAGAGGGGGGTGGAGCACCCCCTTTCCTGTGGGGTCACACGGGGGTTTGCAGGGAGGTGGGAGCCCCCCTGCACAAGGGTTTAGGGGTAGTGCCCCCAATTGTTTTTTATTGGTTTCCATGTCCATTTATGGGATTTGTTTAAGCACATGTTTTTTTGCTGATGGTTTTCTATTTTCAGTTAAGGAACTAGGGATTTTGACTAATCCAACTCATTGGATTAGGGTTTTGGATGCTGATGAATCCTATATGTATATTATATTGTAAACAATGTATGAGTGAATGAATGTAGAATATGTTGGTTTTCTTGGTTTGGGTTTCCAGGGGAAAAATCTCTTTGTAATGTCTGTATTTTCCATTCTATCTTTTTTATTTGTTTATTGAAAATATGTTTCCAGTAAAATATTGTACATGGTTAAAATATACACCTAACATGTCCCCTTCCATGATCACTCCCTCTGGAATTTCTAGCTCCATGAGTGGGTACTTTGCATCTTTCTGTAAGTTGATTGTTTTTGCAGACGAGTTTCTCAGTGGTATATAGTCCATGGGGAATATCGACATTGAATAGGAGGCTTCCGATGTCTCTTCAACTACAGGTGTCATTGTTGGTTGAATGCATTGTTTCTTTGATACTGTTGTTGAAGCCATTGTTGCCTTGGGTGGCGCCATCTTCCTCTGCAGCTGCTCTCTACATACAGTTGGGCTCTGCAACTCGACTCTAAAACTAAGCTCTGCAACTCAGCTCTCTATGAGAATTCTAACCGACAATAACCTTTCTCCATCAACCCTTCGATTGGTTTTATAATTCGTTGCCAGTTGTTAGCTTCCCTTCGCGCCTAAAATTTTATTGTAATCCACTAGTGCTTTGCATTCATTACATGACTTAATGCTTCATTAACTTCGTATCTTCGACGAATTATCCATTAGATTTTGCAACCGGTTAAAAATTCTTGCCAATATACATTTATGGTTACGTGACACCACTACTTTATCGTCATGGTAGCTCTTTATTGCATGTCCTATCATGGATTGTCTTAAATTATCTTAATTGTTATCATAATGATCTCTTCTCTCTGCATGATCTTGTCTCTCTGCATGATCTCTTCTCTCTACAAGATCTCTTCTCTATATGCAAAATTGATTCCTTCGTCTGTGTGCTCTTGCGCCTAGTTCTTTCTCATTTGTGACATTTTGGGTTGTTCCTTTTTACCTACTAATCTTCAACTTTATACGTCTTCCTTGAACCATTTTGTTGCTTTGTCCTGTTTTTCATTTTTTCTCTTCCTTTTCTTCCTATAGTACACTATGATATAAGTTCTATGGTACATATCCTATGTAATTCACCTAGTTCACAGAAGGATGATCATCCCTGTACAGTTTCAATCGACTTCCATTCACTAGTCCTTCCATGACTTGTCCATCCAACTATTCTAGTTGAAAAAAACCTACTTATGTCACATATTTGATCATGTATGACCCTAGCCAGTGTGTCCTAAACTTTCCAATGTGTTTTAAGAACTTACTATCATAGAGAAGTACTAGTTCTCATGTCTAGAACTTCTTCTAGTACTTGATATGTCTGTCATACCATGCTTTTTGACATGCCTTCTATACTTGTTGATGGAACCCTGCAACAAATCGATCTTCCTCTAATATCAATGACTATGATAATATTTATTTTATTGCATCGAATTCCATAAGGTCTATCGTTGCAACAATGCAGAGACTCAATACAATAAATTCCATGGGCATGACTGCTTCTTTACCATGTGCTAATATAAAGGGTGTCTGACCTGTCAACTTCTTGCATTTATTTCTATAATCCCATAGCACTGCAGGGATCCTTAAGTCCTAGTCATCTCATCCTATGTTACATAACTTTGTTAGTGAATATTCCAATATCTTAGTGAAGGCCTCCACAATTCCATTTTCTTGAGGGTGATATGAAGTTCTCTTTCAATGTTGAATCTTGAACTCTTCTGCCAATGATGCAATTGTCTTGTTCAAAATGTGAGTCCCCTGATCGCTCATAAGTACTTTAGGACACCCAAACCTTGTAACTACATTATCAAATAAGAACCGCATAGTAATCTATAACTGGTTCTTCCTATGGCCATCTTATGAAGTAGTATATCATGGTAATTACATACCTCACTAATGTTCTCCTCGCTAGTGGATTAATTGGTCCAACAAAATCCACTGCTCATTTTTCAAATGTCTCCAAGGTGACTTGTGGATTCAAAGGAATCTCACCCTTCACAACTTCCTTCCTATTCTCTAACAAATGTCGTAGCTCTGACAATATTCCTTGGTGTCCTTATGGAGGGTGGGCCACCATAGCCCTACATGGAATATCTTTTGAGCTATTTCCTTTCCTGCGCAATGACCTCCTGCATTTCCATCATGCACCTCTGCTAGGATCATTGGTCTTTCATGTTCTAATACACATTGTCATACTATCCCATCTATGCCTAACTTATATATATTTCTTGCAATCCAATGATAATCCATGGATTTAACCACTAATTGCTTTTTTTGTGCTATTATCATATTGGATGGAGCGATTCCTGTACTAAAAAATTGGACAATTGTTGTAGAGTGGTCATATACCATTTGAAATGAGAATAAATGTGCATCTGGTAAACTATCGTCTAGGTTCCCTGAGTCTTATCATGTCATTATTTGTGATAGATGGTCTGGTCCTGCATTCAATTTCCCTGGCTTCATAATAAATTTGAATTCATACTCCTCAAACAACAATAACCATGTGGATATTGTTCCCCCTTAATATTGGCTTGTTCAATAAGTATCTAAGAGAAGAGTGGTCTGTATACATCTTGAAATGGGACCGCAACAAGTAGAATCTAAACTTATGTAAGGCATAAACCATTTCCAAGCCTTCCCTTTTTGTCGTCGTGTAATTCTTCTCAGTAGTTTACAACTTGTTGTTAGCAAAGGAAATTGGATGGTATAACTCTCCCTCTCTTGGTTGGGCTAACACTACACCGAGTACTATCGACGATGCATCCACATCAAGAACTCGACTAATTGTTATCCATGATCTCAATGTTTTCTAAAAGGAGGACCACGGAGGCGATGTCGAGTATTGCCCCAGCTCCACCCCGGTCCCGTGGTGGCCACGAGACCGCGACCTGACCCGATGGGGGCCTGGGGCAATGCTTGACATCGCCCACGCGACCCTTCACACACACACACACACACACACACATATATATATATATTCTTTATTTTTTTTGTAATTTTAAGTTTTTTTTAAGTATTTTTTCTTATTTTTAAAAAAATTGTATTACATTTTTTATTTTATTTTAGGTTTTCTAGTTTAGTTATATATATTATTTTTGTTTTTTTTAATCTTTTTAAAGTTCTTTTTTCCAATAAATTTGTTTTTTTTTTCATTTTTTTTCATTTTCCCTTAGTTTTTACATATATATTTAATTTTTTGGTTTTTTAGTTTTTCTTTATTTTTTTTTTATATAAATTTTCTTTTTCAGTTTTTCAGTTTTTTTTTTAAATTCATTTTTTTTTCTTAGTTTTTTTTAGTTTTTAATTTTTCAAAACAAAAAAAAATTGAATTCGAGATAAGGTTTTTGTTTTCAAATTGAGTGTTTTTCATGGAATTTTTAAATTTGTTTCATTTGTTTTTAGTTTTTTTTTCACCTTTATTTTTAATGTTTTTTTTTTTTAATTTGGGTTTTGAATATATTTTTTTAAATGTTTTTTTTTCTTCATTTAAAAAAAATGTGTTTGCCAATATTTTCTCCTTTCTATTTTATTTTTTAATGTAAATTTAAAGAACAATAGTTTGTAAATAAATTTTCAAGTGACCATTTGTGGTCCAATTTGGAGTTGTTTGTTTGTGTAGGGATCTGTTGTCAACGACACAATTTCAATTAGGCCGTAAAGAGCTATAATTTTAACGTTTATAAAAAAAACATTTTGATTTTAGATAACATCACTTTTTGATTTAGATCTTGATTTTAAGGTTTTTCTGAGAAACTATATGAGTTTTTAAGGCCATGCTTAAAAAATGTTTCGATTTTAACCCCATTAGAAAAAATGGTGCTACCAGTAGCACCACTTTTTGATTTGGGGGTTGATTTTCATGTTTTTTATGAAAAAATATGGGTTTTAAGGGCTAGTGTTCTTGTTTGGAGGTCACAATTCTTGTTAAGTCGGTAGTTTTACTTTTCCTCATCGATATTATCTTATGATGGTTTTCCAACCTCAATTGAACGGTTGACCAAACTAACTTCGGTTTCCCCATCATTTCCCGTGTTTTCCTTGGAAGAACATTACATATGATCCTAAGTCCATGATGACATTATCCATGTCATACTCTCCTTTCTGTGCACTCAATATGAATTATCTGTTTGTCCTCTTCATGCGCAATACCTGGTTCACTTCTCTTTGCATCATAGGTACTTCTCTGTCTTGGGTGCACTGATCGATCATCTTGTATAGTGCATCAAACGTTGTTTCATCCTTCATCAACTCTAAACAACTCTTTATAAAATATTTCAAAGTGTTTACCTTCTCGACTGACTTTTCTGGAATGGTGTGATCATAAAGTGGGAGAATAAAATATATTTGTGGCACATTTGACATTGATGCTATCTAGTTCGGTTCTAGTATTTCCTTCCTGGCTTGTTGATATGTCTCTTTCTCTTTTTTTTGGTTAAATGTTGGCATGGGTTCAACTATTTTCCTTATCCATTGCTTGATCCCCTTTCCTTTTTCCATCGCATCCGCTACAGTTCTCGTTCCTTCGCGCATAACAACTCCTATTCTGGCTTGATCATTGCTCTCCTCGGCTGCTATCATCTATATGTTCTGGTTTTGGATCTGATTCTGGGTCCCTCTTGCCTTCCATTTCGCTATTAGTTGAGGACAATCCTTCGTTGCATGGTCCAATGCTCTACAATACATGCATGTCATGCAAGGATTCAAGAAGTCTCTTGCTACATGTACCGGTTGATTTCAATTATAACAAATCATTGGTCCTCTTCCTCCTCTACCAAATTCACCTCGTCCAAAACCTTTGTTGAATCCTCCTAGTCCACTCTAATTAAATACTATCAGAGTATTATAACATGGAGCCTTTCCTTCTTTCACGACATTTTCTTCTTGTATTATGTATGCATCAGAAGTGCGCTCTCTCATTAAGTCGAATGTGTGACAATCTTTCTCATCATTTCCTATAGACTTGCAAAAATTATAGAACAAATTCCTTGGCGCACTCTGGTGCTTCTCTAATAATGGACAAGCATACAGATGATGTCCCCATGTATTGCATATTTCACAATACCCTAATCCTCATGCCAATGGGTTTGGTGCTCTTGTAACCATATACTACACATATGTTGGGAATTCGTCTTTACGATGTCCTTCTATCTTACATGTAATACACCAAACTTTCTCATGCTTTTCCTTTTCTTTCATTATTTCTGACAACTGAATCCTTAGTGCAACCAATTGTGACTGAACCTATGCCATCCCTGTTTCATCTCCTACAAGAGATGCTTCTAACTTCATCGCAATTTATAATGCTTCTAGTTGTGACATGACCATTTTTCGTGTCAATGGACAACAAGTGTGCGGCAACATACTTACAATAAACCATTCTCTATGTTGTTCATCAGGAATCGGAAATGTTAATCTACCCATCACATCTTTAAATCTCTAATCGTAATCCAAAACTGTCTCATTCTCTACTTGCTTAATTTCTTTCATCTCTGTGATATACTACGACTCAGATTTCATCTTAAGAAATTCCTTTAACAAATCTTGTCCAATCTCTACCAATGTCCTTGACTATCCCATTGGTGTAGTCGTCTGGTACTTCATGTACCATACAGTGTGTGACCTCTGAATGTTGTTTCTAACTGCAAAACCTCTATTGCCTCATCCTGGACATTCTTCACAGTCAATATCATCTCACATACAAACATATGTTTCTCTGGGCCTTTCGACTCTGCTCCCTGGAATTCAAGAATTCTTAGTGTATTATCTATTCCTGTCATTATATTCTGTGTAGTACTTACTCTCGATGATGCTGACTGACTATGGTTCGTTGCGCTATTTCCGCTATTCTAACTATTGTTCTAACTTCCGCCACTAACTACAATTACTCTTGACAAAGTTTCGATTTTTTCTTCAAATCTTCGTGATGCAGATGGGGTCATGGGTTTGACACATATTTCGATCTAAGATGGACTTCCTTATTCTATCGGACTACACTAAGGATTCTTTTCTTTTTCTTTCTTTTCTTTGTACGGTGTGATTTGAAGTACTACGTTGGGGTATGTTTTCTCAAATGCTTTGTGCTACTCTTCTCTCTCAGCCATAATATCCTTCTTACTATACCTAAACCTTTTCCCATAGAGAAATACTCCAATATCTCCATCTGAGTCAATATCTTCCTCTCTTAGCATCCTCAGTCCATCAGTTTCTCATTCATATCCTTTCACACTCAGGCCATCCTTTGGACATCCCCTAGTTCCACTATGTGTGCAAAGGTGTTTAGCAGTCAGACTCCATCTTCATAACATTCTTGTCGCACAACAACATCTTTATCCAAGTAGACAATGCGTTCATAAATATTCCACGTGGACCCTTGAAGAACTCCCCCTCTGTGAAACTATAAGACTGGGTACAATCTATTGCAAACTATGTAATTTAACCTCCCAGTACACTATTCAACAAAAAATCAACTATGCGAGAAACTTTATTTCTTACTGTATTCAACCATCTGATCAATTAAGGGGTCATGTTTCTAAGAGCTTTAGCTCGATATCTTCTAACATTCTCCACTAGCCTTTCTAACCATTCAATCAAAATTATAAAAAATTCACCAAATAATATTTGATGAATATCTGTGGACACATACCTTTGCAACCATTGTTCATTGTTGAGCCATGTGTTCCTATTCTATTCTACAGAAAATTCTCGTTGCTTCCTCTCTATCCATTCTATGATCTTTTCCTTATTCAACCTCCAAAACATTCCCCTCAATTACAGATACTAGTCCCGACAGCAGAACCATTTGTTGGCACACAGTGGGTAGAATCGGGGTTAATAATCAATATACCAACAAAACCCTTAGACATCGACCCTTTCGACATCACCTGCAAGCAAGTGAATTCTCACCTAAGGCATCTAGAGGGGCTGCGAGAACCAAGGTTTTGCAATGATGAGGGGAAGTGATGAATTCAACATGTCTTTATTGTATGCCCCATTTCATCACTTACCAATTACTTATCATGCAACATATCATGTGTGCGAAATTACTCTACTTAACATTCATTCATTTACCAGTTACCTCAATGTGCGACATTACAACAACATCTATGCATAACACATTCAGAATACTAAGCTTTCATCATCATTCTTAATATCAGTAACATATTCATAACACTAAAAATTCTATGTTATTCGTAACACACACATGGCATCACATCAAGACACAAGTTTTAACGTGGTTCACCCCAATCTGGGCTACGTCCATAATGGATGGCTTCTTATATTAGTCATTTACAGTCTTCTTACAGCTGCGCACTGCGCTTACAAAAATATACAACAGTAACCATTACTCAAACTTTCTTAGTCATTCTGCTGCAATGCAAGCCTCACTCCTCAGTCATACTTCAAATCTTCTTCCTAAACTCGACTAACTACAAATAAGTTTACACCCAAAACACTCTCTCCTCATTCATCCACTACTAAAAACCACTTCTACCCAAAAACCCATTACAATTTATAGTTTTACACTAGGGCTAAGCCCATTACAATGTGGAAAAAATGTCCCAAAATCCTAACTACTTTCCTCCTTTTGCTTGCTGACTCCTGAACATGCTTCAAATTTTTTGTGCACACAATGCTCCTTAGCCAAAATGTCATGCGATCCATTCCTGCGTGATTCCCAAGACTTATCAAAACTTATTCAAAACACCTATCCAACAAGTTCCAAACACTATAACCCCAAAAAATGTCATTGAATGCCTCAAAATGGCTAGGGAAGCTTCTAGACCCCAATTTTCCAAGCTAGGACCCGTCATTATAATGGTCTTGCAAGATTCCTCCAATTTTTCCCACCAAGAAAATACCAGAATAGATGACAAATTGTATGATAATCCTATCCAAATTAGTTTACATGTTATTTATAATATCGATTATATGGTAAAGGTTTCCTACCATTATTTACAAATTATTTATAACATCAACTAAATGTTTAAGTTTAATCGATATTATTTTTAACATCAACTAAACAGTTATAACTAAATTTTTTACATTTTATTAACATAAATGTCATTTTTACTTTTAAAATATTTTCATTACATAATTTTTTCTCCATAATTTTAATATATCTCTCACACATGTATATCTTCCTTATCTTGTGTGTTCTTAAAATACATGTTTTTTCAAAGAAGAAATCTAGTATTTGTGAGGATTTTAAGGAGGATTTTAGTTTTTGTTATCTTGAATTTTGCTATAAAATTATGGTACGTGTTATCTTCTTTTCGTAGTTGAATACCACTTTAAAATACTGTTTTAAGTTTAAACTTTATACTTAAAAAGAATATTCTAAATTTTATGTACATAAAATGCATATAGTTTTTAATAATTTTTTGGTTTTTGTAATTTTATATTTTTTTCTTTAAAAATGTATATTTTTATTTCTCATCTTGGGTATTATATATATATAATTTGTATTTTTTTATAAATTTAAATTTGTGTTTTATGTTTTTTTTTGTTTTCTTTATGACATAGTTTAAATGTTTTATTTTTTTGACTTTTTTTTGCTAAATCACCATTAAAATTGGGTTATACAATTTTTGGTGAAATCACAATTTTGATTATTTAAATATTATTTTTGAATGTATAAATAAATTTAGTATCTTGAAAAACTTTTGAAACACTCATATTCTACAATCCTAATAAATCAAAATTACAATTTTAATAAATTTTAGTCAAATTTCAAACAAAATTGATAAAAAAAATATAAAAAATAAAAATAAAACTGAGAACTTTAAACTACATTTTTCTTTATACTTAAATATCACTTTAACAAACATACATGATGCAATGACCATCCTTTTCTGACTAAAGTGTAAATCAAATTTAGAACTATAAAATATAAAGCATGTTAAGCATCATATAATGGCCATCCTATCCAACTAAAGTATAAATCAAGTTTAAAACTAGAAAATATAAAGCATGTTTGGAATCATATAATGACTATCCCTTTCTTAAATAAAGTGTAAACAAAGTTTAAAACTGTAAAATATAAAACAATTTTCAAACTTATAATATGTTATTGTGATTTATAAAAAAGTAAAACGAAAACTTAAATGAATATGGTATTGCAATCTATTGATTTTTACTTATGGTATTGCAATCTAATGATTATGGTATTGCAATCTAATGATTGTTATTTTTTTCCATTGTCTTTTAAGTTAAATAATAAATTAATTTTCTATATTTATAATTTATTTTTTAAGAACATTTTTGTTTTTATAATTTTGATTTTTTTCTATAAAATTATGATTTATAATTTAAATTAAAATTTAATAATTAATTTATAATTTAAATTAGGATATAATAATTATTAAACATTTATTATTGTATATTAAATTAAATAATAAAAAAATTTGTATATTCAAAATGAATATATTTTTTCCAAATTTTTTTAGATTTTTTCATTTTAATTTTACTTATAAAATTTTAATTTATATTATACATATTCTTTATAGTTAAATATTATTCTTATAATTAAATATTATTAAGAGTTATAAGAGTCATACCATGGCTATCGTAGCTATAAATGAAGCATAAAGCAAGTTTAAATTTTAGATGAATATGATAAAAAAAATAAAAATCTAAAAGTTAAATGCATATGATACAAAACAATAAATGAAGCATAAGCAGGTTTAAATTTTAGATGAATATGATAAAAAACAAGTAAATCTAAAAGTTAAATGAATATGATACAAAACAAGTAAATCTAAAAATTAAATGAATATGCTTTTGTGATCAAATAATTATTACTATTTCCATTCATATTAAATTAAATAGTAAAATATATTTAAAACATAAATAAGTATCGTATTGTGATTTATAAAACGAGCAAAGTGTAGAGTTTAAATGAATATAGTTATGTGGTCAAATGATTGATACTTTTTCCCTATGACATTGTATCTCCAATTCAATGTTTGTTGTTTAGTGCATTTTAAGCTCAATAAGTTTGTTTGATACTTTGGTAACTATATATAAGTTTGATATTTTGTAATAAAGATAATTTAAGTTTGATATTTTGTAATAAAGATAATTTAAGTTTGATATTTTGTAATAAAGATAATTTCATTGTAAAGTGTATATAAGTTTGATATTTTATAATAAAGGAAAGTTCATTATAAAGTGTATATAAGTTTGATACTTTGTAATAAAGAAATTTAAGTTTGATATTTTGGTAATAAAGAAAAATTCATACTGTGTATATAAGTAGTTTGATACTTTGTAATATAAAAAAATCACTGTAAAGTATATATAAGTTTGATACGTTAGTAATAAAGAAAAATCATTAAGTTTGATACTTAGTAATAAAGAAAAATCATTAAATCTATGAGTTTGATACTTTTGTAATAAAGAAAAAATCATTAAGTTTTTAGTTTGGAAGTATATAAAAAAGGTATATAAAAATCATTTACTAAGTTTTTAGTATGAGCCCAGCGCTACAGACTGATCTATATGTATGGAGACACCATATCATGACTTCCAATGAAAAAAATCAGAATCTTAAAAACAATAATCCCCAAAATGGATCTGATGCACAAAAATTGAAACCCACCAATCCACGCAAAAAGGTAATTCATGAACATTGAAACTTAATGTTCCAAAACCAATCCTTCTCCTAACTACAGCCTCCCCATATGATTACTGCTCACAATCTCCCAGGTTATACATTGATTTATCTGTATCTGTAATTGGGATTCACAGGAAAGTCTTTGAATTTTACAATTGCCATTGAACAACATAATACCGCCACCAGTATGCATGCACACTGGAAACACAGAGGAATCTGCTTACAATCAGAATTTTGCAATAAACAATAATGGGCGGGAATGAAACCTTCATTGCACAGGCTTGTAACCGAGGCACCATAACCATTTGGATGAACACTACAGCGCTGGTGACATGCATCCAGACACGATTTCAGCGGCAAAAATCGATAATCGATACACGCTAATGACATACGGATGATCACTAACTTTCTTTCAAGGTCACTTGGGCAACAACACCTCAAGCGCTTTCCTCCATTCCCATTTAAACAAATCAAAATATTTTAATAAAAAAGGTTGATGTATTCTCATGGTTTTAACTTATACTTTTTCAATCATTATATTATTTTTCATCTATCTAGATGTGAAAACAAAAATGGAGGAATTAATTTGCAAGACCATTTTAGTGGTAGGTGCTAGTTCAAAAAATTTGGGTCTTGGGTTTTAGTGTTCTATAGTTGTGTCCACCCAGACATTTTATTACTCATGCATATGGGGCTAGCCACTCATGTAATTTCAAGAAGATTTTAGAATGTTCAAAACCCTATCACAATTGAGGGTTGAGGAAGTCAAGAACCTATGGCTAGATGGCTATAAAGAAGGGGTTTAATGTTTTGTAGCTAAAGGCCACAGGTCTCACTTAACTCCATAGAGAGTGTCTTCTCCTTTGTACTTGTATTATTTCCATACTAGAGAAAAGAGAGTAGAACAACCACACATTCTAGGTGGGTTTTGTCCCATAAGGGTTTCTCACATCAAATCTTTGTGTCATTTTGTGGATGGTGTGTGATCGTACTTTACTTTTCTTTGTTTTACGCATTTTATCTCTTTCATGCATAAACATAAAACCAATAACTAAATATTTTGGAATCTAAGGGAATTTAACCTTCATAGTGTAGATTTCAGTTTTATTTGTGCTATTTGTTGTGGCAAAATGTTAATATCCACGACCGTTAAGGACACTCTCGGAGAAAGTGTTTTTCATATTCAACCCTCTAGGTGTCACAAAGGTGACATATTATTTCATGCCACAGTGTTTTTGGAATTTTCCAACAACCAGTTCACTATACATCGCATGAGAATTAGTTCTTATTTTAGCAATATTGGTTCTCTTCCTTAAGCTAGTCAAAAGAGAGAGATATTTAGCTTTAATAATATTTTTGTAACTTCTTCTTTTATTACCCAATTATTGAGCCAAGACTTGGCATAAAATCATTATGCCATCCCCTCTTGAGACTTTTTCTTGTACATTAAGTACTTAATCTTGGTTGTGTTGTCAATGGAGGAAAGGTTGGCTTCTATGAAGAGAATAAGATATAGTGTATTGCTTTTAATTTTGACATTATTAGTGATAACATTTTTTGGATCCGTGAGATATATTGCATCCCCAAGCTTCGCTTCCATATAAGGTAATATGAGTGACAAGAATCTCAAAAACAGTTTTTTCTTATCTCATGGCAAAAGGTCTGCTAATTTACAATTATTTCAAGCCCATAATAATTTATTTGAAAGTAAATAAATTTTGTGATAAATGTACACTTTCAAATTTGATAAAAATCAAATATTAAATAGAATTTTTAAATATAAACAAGTGCCTTGGGATCTTATTGAAGCTTCTCAAGATCGAGAGCCTTGAACTAGTACTCAAACCAACAAGTAGGAAATTTCTAGGGGGTCTTTGGCCTTTGAGTGGTATACAATCACCATGAGTAGGTTTATGAATTGGAAATGTGTATGAAGCATAAACATGGTGAGGGTGGAAATAATGATCTTAAGTCCTAATTGAACCTTCACAACCTCAAGCACCATGAAAAACACTTAGAAACAATGACATGATCCCTCTCTAAGGAGTCTTTCACATTTGAGTTGAATATGGATACCATTATGAGGTCTTGGGAATCATGGATGGATATCTAATCCATGACTATTATTGAGGGAGGAAAACATAATCATTTGGTTGTAAACCTTTCTTCTTAGACTCAAGCACCATGGTTAAGCCCTCGAGCCACCACATCAGTCCTTTGTTGGATATCAATTGCCTCCATGGGTTTCGTGGGCATGATGATTGGGTTAGTTGTGAAGCAAGAATGGGTATATAGGTATAACAAAGGTCACATGACAACAACAATGACCTTGTTCCTTAAATGTTAATTCTCGATATCATTCGGTGTAAAAAACACCCAAAATCCACAAAACATTGCATATCTTGCACAACTTTCAACTGTGAGTGGTTTACTAGGGAAAACTATGATGCTTTTAATAATGATGATGGGCCTTTGCATATTGACAATGGTTAAGGAAGTACAAGAAGGGCCTTGGGCCTTGGTAATTTACGAAATCGTGTGAGGCTCAAGCATGGTGAAATATGTATTGAAACACCACATATGACCTTTCTATGGGATGTTTAGCCTATAAGTGGGATATGGATGCCATTAGTTTTGGGCATTAGTTGCTGGGTCTAGGGGCTTAGACCATGGTCAAAAAAGAAAACAAGATCCTTACACAAGAAAATGAACCTTCTAGGCCTGAAACATTATGAACAAGGCCTCCAACCATGACACATGCCATATCTATGGGGTCTTTGACCCTTAAGTTGTATTTTGGGTGTTATTAGTTAGTTTTGTACAAAGAGGATGGACCTAGGGGCCTTAACTAATTTCCTAAGAGAGGAAAATAGGTCCCAATACTAAAGATTTCCCTTTGAAACATAGTTCCTAATGTTATAGGTGAGGGAACTTTTGCATTGTTATCAATTTATGTGATAAAAATGTGTGTGTTTACACACATGCACATTCTCATCAATTCAAAAAACATTGGTGGGACTATCATTTTCCCTCTACATGTTGGATGATTTGTTTGTTTTGGTTTTCAATTTAGATTTTCAATGGTGGTTTGAGCTACATAAAAAAAACACATCCATTTATCTAGTTTCCTATTCTTATCTCCATTTTCAATCACATTTTCAAGTATGATCCACATATTTATTATTGATGAAACTGCATACACTTATAGAGATTTGTATGAAGATTTTAGAAAAAATAGTGTTTTCTATTTGTTTTATTGATTTTTATGTGTACACATTGCCTCACCTGTTTGGATTTTTTTTATATGGTCCACAAGTATATATGGATTCCTACACACTAAAAAAGAAATTAAAAAAATGTTGGATTGTGTTAAAACCCTCAAATGCATAAGGATTGACCTTGTAATTTTAGGGCTTCAATGACTTTATTAATTTTAAAATAATATAAAATTAACATTGAAAAATATGGAAAAATAGTGGCACATGAGAAATAAATATGATCTTCTCCTATACAAATTTGTTTCAAAAAATTCTATCATTAGATACTAAATTGACATCTTAATGAAAACATACATGCATTGTATTTTAGAGGAAAAGTAACATACCAATGTTATAAGAACATTGTTTTCTCTAAGTTATATAAAAAAAAATCATAAACAAAAGTTATATATTCCGAAAGTTAATTTGATTCCCTGCATTTCATCTTTTTAATCTTTATTCTAATAAGTTGTGCATGTACCTCTAATAATTCCATGTAGTCAATAGGTTGTTGTTTTTCCAAATTTCCATTACACCTAATGTATAATGAGAGGGAAGAATTAACTTGAACCAACCATGTGTTCATGTATTCTACTCTCTCCCTCAATAAGAGTGGATTCTCCAATCAACATGTTTGGTTACTGATTTACTTCATCCTGATCAATGTCAATATTCAGTTGTTGATTTACCTCATTCTGATCAATGCCAATATTCAGTTGTTGATTTACCTCATTCTGATCAATGCCACTACCTGAACTTGATTCCTTCAAATAATTCTATCTATTTGGTTTTGATCTCGTCCCTTTTTCTCGAGAGGATGAGTTTGATCATGGGGACGACTACCTGAACTTGATTCCTTCAAATAATTCTATCTATTTGGCTTTGATCTCGTCCCTTTTTCTCGAGAGGATGAGTTTGATCATGGGGACGATTAACTTGTAAATTTCATGGAAGATGACATATCTTGCACCTAAATGTTTTGTTGTCATATTATAAAACATGTTTATCTTTCCATGTAACAATTATTTTGTCTGAAGATCCTTACTATGATCCATATCAACAAAGATACATGAATATGTGCATAAAGCTACCACAAATCTCAAGAACTTGTTTTATGTAAGTTCCCAAAGCATTTCCAATATCCTTAAAAACTAATAAATACTAGAAATGTATTGGCAAATTGGGAAGATGAGCCAAAATTAGCATTCTTTTAATGGATTAGTGTTAGGATCAAAATCTCAAAACCAAGGGGTTATAAAAAGTTTTTTGCTTCCCCAAAACCATGGATCCTCCTCAAACACACTTGTTGATAACCAACACTATCATAAAATTGAACAATATAAATAAACCTTAGAACACAAAGGGATCTTTCATTTCTTTGCCCAAGTCTAGTGGATCTACTAGAACAATGTTGATGTAGGAGGGAAATACCAATTAAATATTAAAACAACTACATATTTCTCATATAATGGATGTAGATGAGTTACCTACAAATTTAGCACCTCGTCAACATGCTCCACTATATAGGAAGTAGGAAGAATATAAGACTTTGAATCATTTAAAAAAGAAGAATTGTTTTTTAGTGCATCTTGAAAAGACATAATTTTCAAAATTGAAGACACATGAACATCACCAAAAAGAGGATTCAACCTTTACCAATGCAATAGATAGAAAAAATATTTTCATTCTCAAAGTGTTTTCCTTTATAAAGTGAAGGTAGGAATCCTTGTAATATCTCTAATTTCTTGTTTAAAACCAACACCTAGTGGTCAAAATATTTCCAAGTGAGGATGTTGTCATATTTTTACTTAAATGTGACATCGAAATATTTTACACAAGGATGATAATGAAATAATTTTTGTTATTAATATTTAATTGTTTTTTTAAAATGTCTATTTTTCAGTTCTATGTTGAGTAAAGAATGACACATCTCAAGGCAACAAAGAAATCATTAAGACTAAGTTAAAAGATAAGAATTATTCTTTTATTGTTTCAAATTGAAACTTAATATTATAAAGACAAAAACAAATTCCCATTAACTTCATAATGAGATAGAAATACTAAAAAACAACACTGGAAGACTAGGCGCTAAAAAATAATAATATAAAAATACTAAAAAAATAACACTAGAAGATGATAAAAATAAAAACTTCAACACTAAAAAATAATATTATAGAAGTACTTAAAAAAGTTGTGAAATATAATAAAAATAAAATTTATTTAAATACAAAAACATTTGTAACTACATAACATATTAACATCCCATCTAATTACATCGATAGGCATCCCTATATCGAAAGCATCTCATCTAATTACACCAATATAAAGACTCAGAAATGGGGTGTCAGATTTTAGAGTTTTTTATTATAAATATTTGCGCCCATAGACGTCCCTGTTAGGTACCAGATCCATTATAATAGCATAAAACATAAATATTGTACATAATAACATTGGAGCAACACAATATATGAAACCACAACACCAAAATAATACCTTTATTGATAGGAAACAATGTTCACTTGCCTCTTTGAGGGGGTAACCTCCACTAGAGAAACCCTTTATTACAATAATTCTCAAGGCAAAACTTCTCATGCCCTCGACTCTTATTTATACTAAATCTATCTACCACAAGAGCAATCTAGAGGAAGATATTCTAGAAACAAAAGATTCTATTAGGTCTTCTTACATTTGAATTATTATTCCTTATTACTAGGCCTTATTAATATTGGCCTTTATTACATGGAAATATATTATTCTCCCTACATGAGGGGTTAGGGAGGTTAGGTCCCTAACATGCCATCCCCCTTAAAAATAGTCTTTTCCTCCAGGCTTGAGATGAAGAAATTGTTGCAGAATGGTAGCTAGCTCCCAAGTGTCATCTGTTGGAGTTGTATATTTCCACTATACTAACACTTCCTTGATGGTGCAGTGAGGGAGATGACGTTAACACTGGTCCAATACTAGTTGTGGCTGCAACTAGATGGAGCCTTCTTCATCCAACTCAGGGAGACTAGTTTGAGTTTGGCACTTAGTTCCAATCACCTTCTTTAAGCATGAGACATGAAAAAAATGATGGATCTTAGAATGACTTGGAAAAGATAATTGGTAGGCGAATGGTCCCACATGCTTGAGAACTGTATAAGGACCACAAATTTTAGGTGGAAGTTTCTGACAATGTTCAACCTTGAGTGAATTTTTCTTATAAGGTTGTATTCGAAGATACACCTCGTACCCTTCAACAAACTGATGTTCATAACAACCTTTATATGCTTGTTGCTTCATGCGATTTTGATCCATTACCAAATTATCTTTGAGGGAACAGAGAATAGCCTCTCAAACTATAAGAGTTTGGTCAACCGCCTGAACCTTCGAGACACCTGACATATATGAGAGAACTGAAGGTGGATTTTGTCGATATACTTCTTCAAAATGAGTCATGTGAGTAGTTGTATGGTAAGAGGTGTTGTACCACCATTCAGCTAGTGGTAACCATTGAGCCCACTAATTTTTCCTCTTAGATGAAAAACACCTCAAGTATGTTTCCAAACACTTATTGGCAAGCTCAGTTTGGCCATCAATCTAATGATGATAGGATGTGTCGAGATGCAATTGGGTTCCCTGTAGCCTGAACAATTATTTCCAAAAATTTCTAATGAAAGTGGGATCTCGATCAGAATGAGGCATGCCATGAATTTTGAAGATATGATCCATGAAATGTTGAGACATGGTGGATGTGGTAAATGGGTGTTGAAGAGCACATAAATGAGCATATTTAGAAAGATGATCAAATACCACTATGATGACTGACTTATTTCTCTATTTAGGTAAGCCAACAATGAAATCCATAGAGATATACCTCTAAATAGTGGGTGGAATTAGAAGTAGTTGTAGTGTGCCAGGGGCTTTGACTATTTCTCACTTGTTGCATTGGAAGACACCACATTCCACCACAAAAGTGTGAACTTCCGATTTCATACCATCCCAAAAAAAAGAACGTTTGATCCTGTCATAGGTTTTGGTAAACCCTAAGTGCCGAGCTGTGGGTGTAGCATGAAGCTCAGAAAGCACCGTGTATTTAAGTTGTAACTGTTTACTTAAATATAAACAACCTTTTTAGAGAATATCACCATTGTGCTAAGAATGTCGTGGGGAAAATGGAGAATTGGTTTGCAATTGTTGGATTAGATGAAAAATTTTGGGATCTTGTAGCCATTCCTCGTGAACATCTTGGAGCCAATATGGTACAATTAAGAAGAGGGAAAAGAGGGACCCTTCATATTCATATTTTCTTGAAAGAGTGTCAACAACCACAATGTCTTTTCCTTTCTTGTAAATGATCTCATAATAATATCCAAATATCTTAGTCACCCATTTTTGTTGCTCCGGGGATGAAAGACATTGCTCCATAAAAAACTTAAGGATATGATTATCTGTCTTAATTTGGAAGTGTTTCCCCAATAAATAAGGGCACCAGAGATCCACTAGATGAAAAATAACGAACATTTCCTTTTCATAGATTGATTGGCCCAAATTTCGCTCCAAAAATTGTTTGTTGGTAAAGGCCAAAGATCGACCATCTTGCATAAGGACTGCTCCAATTTCTCTCCTTGAAGTATCACATTCCAGGAGAAGAGTAGTGCACATAGTCGCCTTCAAGGCTTGGAAGGAATCATCATTTACTAGATTCCAAGTGGAAGCATTATTTTTAAGGAGAGCAGTGAGAGCCGCCATAATTTTTCCATGATTCTTAAAAAACTTTCAATAATAGCCTGTTAAACCTAGAAAACCATGCAAGATTTTGAGAGTTTTGGGGCGAATCCAATCCTGCATAGCTTCAATTTTCTTAGGATCCACCTTGACACCATCCTTGCCAAAAATATGATCCAAGTACTCCACTTCTGAGGCTCCAAAACCACATTTATATTCTTTAAGGAAACATTGGTGTTGAGAGAGTAGGTGTAACACCCCATTTCCCCCAGTCTATAAAAATAAGTATATTGGCCAAGAACTATGGAAAACTCAAAGATTGTGAATGTTTGATTTAGCGGACCATTGTATAAAAGGTTCGAGGAATGTAAATGATGTGTGAATATGTGTTGCATGACTGTTGGGAGGGGGATGTGATGAAAAAGAGACCACGATGGCTGATGAGAGGTGGTGGAAGGGGACGGGAGTAGTTGCATTAACTTCCACCAAACCGAAATCATACTGGTTTGTACGTGCTCAAAAACCAAAGCTCACTCTCAGACCCCAAAAATGAATTACCCGCCCGGATGGTAGGTGGGAAGGCTCCTCAAGAGTAAATGAGGGGATGGGGTGAACCGCTCATCTGTAGAAGCTCTCAGACCTAACCATCAGACAAGGAATTTTGTGCCACACGCAACCTTGTAGGAAAAAAGGCAAGGAAAGAAATGTGGAAGGGGGGGAGAAGAGAGCACGCATGACAAAAAAATCGCAAAAGGAGAACCAAAAGAACTCCGAAAATATAGTGAGTCATGAGAAGAGGAGAAGGAGAGTAACCTTCGTCCTTGACTTCCGACGAGTGGGAAGTAGGAGATTGAGTCTCAAAGCATCGTGGTCTAGCTCGGGGGTGGCTAGTGGTAAATCCGATTGGAATCACTAAGCCTACGGTTGGGTGGAAACTAGCACCCCTCTCAGCAGTTGCATCACACCTGGTGTTTTCTGATAAGTGTTTATATCTTGTATCTTCAATTGAATATTCTAGAATGTATGCTCATGGTTTGTACACTCATAAATGGTTTCTATATAGAAGTGTTTTCCTGGTGTTTTGATCGAAAATGGTGGTTCCATGCTCATACTTGTATAACCATTTTCGGTTTATATATATATATATTGAGAAAGTTCAGATTTTGAGTCCATTTTCGGGAGATTTGTCCCATTTACTTAACTCAGACGATGCCCTGGTTAGATTTCCTCGAAGGTACCTCCTTCTGAGAAAGTTCCCTCACCTTACATAGAGTAGTGAGTTCCTTGAAAGGACTATTGTTTTAGTAAACCCATGAATTTGCTTCACCCCTGTCATAGAAAGTAGCTTAGTGGGGATACCTTTCGGCATTTCGACGTTTCGGTACCCGAGAAACCCAAGGGTAAGTTCCCTTATACTCGCCAGTCATGAAATCCTGACTTGCGAAACCCTGAAATAGTATAGCATGATTTGAGTTTGGTGTTTCGGCATTTCGGTACCTGGGAAACCCAAGGGTAATTTCCCTTGTACTCGCTAGTCACGAAATCCCGACTTGCGAAACCCTGAAATAGTATAGCGTGATTTGAGTTTGGTGTTTCTGCATTTCAGTACCCAAGAAACCCAAGGGTAAGTTCCCTTGTCCTCACCAGTCGCGAAATCCCGACTTGCGAAACCCTGAAATAATATAGCGTGATTAGAGTTTGGTATTTTGATGTTTCAGCACCTGGGAATCCCAAGGGTTAGTTTCCTTGTATTCGCCAGTTGCGAAATCCCGATATGAGAAACCCCGAAATGGTTTAGCGTGAATAAGTTCTGATGTTTCGGCATTTCGACACCTGGGAATCCCAAGGGTCAGTTTTCTTGTATTCGCTAGTTGTGAAATCCTGATATGAGGAACCCCGAAATGGTTTAGCGTGAATAGGTCTTGATGTTTCGTCATTTCGGCACTCGGGAATCCCAAGGGTCAGTTTCCTTTTATTCTCCAGTTACGAAATCCCGATATGAGAAACCCTGAAATGGTATAGCGTGATTAGGTTTTAGTGTTTCATATTTTCGACTCCCGGGAAACCCAAGTGCGAGACTTCCTATCTTCGCATATCGCGAAATCCAAATTTGTGAAATCCTGAAATGGACTGAGAAAATTATACAAGCTTCGGATTTTCATCTCCCGGGAAACCCAGGTGTGAGACTTCCTGTCTTCGCATATCGTGAAATATCGAATTACAAAACCTCAAAATGAGCTTGGTGGATATAAGGATTTCGGTGTTTCGACACCCGAAAAATCGAAGGGTATGAAACCCTCGTCTTCATATATCGCGAAATCCCAGTATGCGAAACCCCAAAAGGTAGAGTGTCAGGATTTAATCCGAGTCATTGATAAATTCGATGAGTTGTCAGATCCATTTCAGGTTTCATCACCTCGAAAGAACAGAGAGCAGGGGAACACTTGCATCGCGATTTCCTGAATCACAAAAGCCGACAGCACCTCTCTAGTAAGTCCTATGGTCATAGCCAATGATCTCATGGGGAAGGATAAGGGAAGGGAGGGTCTACACCAGGCCCCATAGAAATTTAGTGATTCTATTCTTCGAAGAAAAGAAGGAAAAGCCAAAAATTCTTAGTTCTCGTAGTAGGTGTGTTACAAATTGGAATCATGGCATGGTTACAACACTTGACCTGCTTGGGCTCATGAACAAGTTGCACAGAGACTCCATTCGAAGTAATGTTAAGAGGAGTAACTCTTTATATTGATTCCCTCAATAAAAGGTCGAAGTTAAGAATGAAAAACCCCTATTGTGTGTATGCATGTGAAAAATATGAATTATGCACGGGTTATGAATGTATATAAATATTGACTAACATCAAGCATTTCTCTTTTTCACACAAGCGAACGATCAACTGCGGGAAATTATAGACGCATAGAATGGTGACTCACCATGAGGTGGGGGAGGGCTCCCACAATAGAGACGAAGATTCTGACGAAAGGAGGGTTGTAGGGACCCCTACAAATCTAGATGAGACTGTGAGAAGACTCATTTATTAAGACCCCCTATCTCTCCTAAGGTCTGCACGACCTCTTGGTCAGGATCTTCTGATTCTGGAGCCAAAACGACTCTCCTATTTCTGGGATGGAACCCTTCGAATGAACACATAGGTACCTTAATCACACCCTGTTGGCCTTTTCGAGTGCCAACTGTGAGCTCCCACAGCACACGACCAAGGGCTGTGACCAAGCGTCGAGTCGAAACGTGCTAATCGGGAATCGGTACTTCACGAGTCAAAGCACCCCGTTCCTGGCTCTCTCGAAACCCTGATTTCTGAAGTGCCGAAGTTCTGAAACGCCGAAATGCTTGGGCGTTTGATCAATAGTTTCCATCAACTCCAGTGATCGACGGCTCTAATTAAATCGCGATTTTGCGGTTTCGCGATTCAGGGTTTCGAAGGATGAACCCCTTGTCTATCCACCTCGTGATCCCCAAAATCCCGAAATGGACCAATGGTCCAGATCATCCTGAGTCTGATGACTCAGATTAAATTTCATGATTTGGGACTTTGAAGGATGAAGTGCTCGCCCCTCCACCTTGCAATCCCCGAAATCCCGAAATGAATCAATGGTCTGGATCTTCCCAGGTCCAACGACCCTGATTGAATCGTTATTTCACGATTTGAGGTTTTGAAAGACAAGACTCTTGTCTCTCCTCTTCGCGATCCCTAAAATCCTGAAATGGACATCACGGACCCTCGCCATTAAACTCCTCACAGCTCCACCCAATCCAATGGTTTGCAAGGTTTCGACGTTCCTCCTTGAGGATTCTCCACCCTCCATTTGGATCCTCAAGATATCCCTTCCTGGATCTCTACGAAGTTAAAGCCTACGTGTCTTCCTCTCAATCAAACGGTCTGTGGGGCTATTCACTCTGATCTAATGCTCGACGACATTCTCTCCTCTAGGCTTTTCCACTTGACTCAAACTTAGAATATTTCTAAGTCCATGAAGACTCGTTCTTCGCTCCTTCCAGAGAGTTAATCTCTGGACTTCGATAACACTCCTAAAGTGCTATCGGCCCTGAACTTTATCTGGTTCTGGGTCGACCTCCCGTGCACTCCTTGTGTCTGAGAGAGTTCGATACTTAATTCCATAGAGATCTCTTCTCCGGATCGATGCACACTTTGCAGGGATCCTCTGAAGAGAAAACAATTCCTCGGTGTTTCTCTTTTGGCTTGATGCACGCCTTGTAGAGCTCTGAGTGAAGAGAAACAATTGAAACTAGAGAAAAGACCCACAGTTCCATTAACTTGCTCATAAAACAAAAAATAACAGGAAAACACTCATGGTCCAAGCACAACACATTTGGATCAATTTTTCCATTATGTTCTATTCATAAGAATTCCCATTGGCTACAAGATACATACAGATTATAGTATCTCAAAATCTGAGAAGCTCTGCTCTCACGCAGTTTTCCTACAACTCCTCCTCCTACTGCTTCTTCTTTCTCTCCTCCTTTCTCTAAATTCTTACAAACTTTACATAACTCAAAATATCTCCTAGGGTTCTTCCTGGCTATCTTCCTACTCTAAACATTATCCTATGCTATCTTATGTCAATCGCTTTCCAGAGATGAAGTGGGAGCTTCTACTCTGTTTACAAATTCAAAAACTTGCTTCAAAGGGAAAATCCGGTGCCGGTTCAAGCGTGCCTCTGAAAATGAGTTTCGACACTAAGTAGAGACAGATCTTAAAATCTATTGAATTGTCACATTTGAAGTTCCGGGGGAACTCGCACGTGTCTGGTGGTCCAACCTCTGTGCGCTTGCCAACGATGCTCTTGCATCATAATCCCCTTGACAAAAATTCATAGACTCCTATCCATGAGCTCCTCTACTGACTTTCCTTTCTTTTGGATAGCAGCTTCATTTTCCCAACTGGCATCTTCTATTTGGCATCCCTTCCATTTGACCAAATACTAAAAATAAGTCTTCTTTCTGGTCTTCTTGCTAATCCTCTTATCAAGAATCTTCTCCATCTGCGGCTTCTATGCCACAGGAATCTGCTTCTCCCACTAAATATTTTCTTGATCTTCTGAGCCTTCTGCATCGTCCTTCCTGTAAGGATACAGGTCTGAGACATTGAATATGGGTGAAATGCCCACACCATCTGGTAGTTCGATCTCATAAGTGTTTGCATCGAACTTCCTCAAGATCTTACAGAGTCCTATCTTCTTCATATTCAATTTGTTATATGTTCCCCTAGGGAACCTTTCCTTCCTAAGATGTTCCAAAACCTAATCTCCCACTTCAAATTGAAGTTCCCTGCGATGTTGATCGAATCTGTGTTTGTATTTCTGGTTGGAACTTTGTAGTTGTTCCTTGATCCAGCCATGGAGTCTCTGCATTTCAGTAGCAAAATCTTCTTCTCCATTGCTTCCGATCTCTCCTTGTTCCAAGTATCTTAACTCCGATACTCCCCTGGGTTGCAATCCGTAGAGTATTTGGAACAGGCTTCTTCCAGTGCTCCTGTTTGGTGAGTCATTGTATGCAAATTCTGCTTGTGGTAGAATCTAATCCCACTAGTTATGATGTTCAGTAACCAAACTTCTCAGTAGATTCCCCAAACTTCGATTTACCACCTCAGTCTGCCCATCCGTCTGAGGATGATAAGCTGAGATGAAGGACAATTATGTCCCCATCATCTTCCACAACGTTCTCCAAAAGTGACCAACAAATTTTGTGTCTCGATCTAAGACAATGCTCCTGGGTAGGCCGTGAAGTCTTACAACTTCTCTGAAAAACAGATTTGCAACATGTGTTTCATCACTGGTCTTCTGGCATGGGATGAAATGTGCCATCTTTGAAAACCTATCTACCACCACAAATATGGAATCAAATCCCCTTTGTGTTCTTGGTAATCCCAACATGAAATCCATGCTTATTGCATCCCAAGGCCTTTCTGGTATTGGCAATGGTTGATACAATCCACTGTTCTATCTTTTCCCCTTTGCATGTTGATAGATCCTACATTTGTTCACAAATATTATCACCTTTGTTCTCATACCTGGCCAATAGTATGAACTATTCAACTATGCAAATGTTTTATCATGGTTGAAGTGTCCAGCCAATCCTCCACTATGCTTCTCCTTTAGAAGATTGTCCCTCATTGAGCATCTTGGTATGCACAATTGGTTTCCTTTGAACAACAACCCTTCCTAAACCATATATTCTGTCCACTGACTTCTATCTCTCAGTACAGGGTTTGTACATGCTTCATAGGCCTCCTTGAAATCTACATCATTACAATACATATCCTTGAGGTGCTCAAACCCCAAGTTCTCCACCTGGAATTCCTGCAGAATTAAACATCTCCTACTCAATGCATCAACAACCTTGTTAGCATTCCCAGCAATATGTTTTATGACAAAAGTAAAATTTTGCATAAACTCAACCCATTTTGCATGCCTCTGATTCTGTTTCTCTTGTCAGGTTATGAATTGTAAAGCTTGATTATCGCTATACAAGACAAACTCTTTCGGGATAAGATAATGCCTCCATTTCTTCAATGCTTGAATGATGGCATAAAACTCCTTGTCATATGTGGAGTATTTACTCTTAGTCTCATTCATATTTTCACTGAAATAGGCAATAGGCATGTTATCCTGACTCAGAACAACTCCTATTGCAACTCCACTTTCATCACATCTTACCTGGAATGTCTTCCCAAAATTTGGCAAGATCAAAATTGGTCTTTCTATTATCTTCCCCTTCAGTATATTGAAGCTCCTCTTAGCCTCCTCTATCCATTTAAAAGACTTGTGCCATTTCTTCATTGTATCCATCATTGGTGCACAAATCCCACTGAAATCTCTAATGAACTTTCTATAAAAACTCGCTAAACCATGAAAGATCCTTACCTCAAACATGTTCCTTGGTGACGACCATTCTCTAATTGCTTTCACCTTATATGGATCCATCTTCAATTCATTCGAGGATATCACAAAACCCAAATAAATGATCTCTGTCTTCATAAAAGAGGACTTCTTCATATTGATCAACAACTTCTCTTGTTGTAGCCTCCTCATCACTAGTGTTAGGTGCCTCAAATGCTCTTCTTTAGTCTTGCTAAAGATCAGTATATCGTCCAGATATACAACCAAAAACTTGCCAATGAAATCCTTTAGAATTCCGTTCATCAGCCTCGTAAAAGTACTTGGGGCATTAGTTAATCCAAATGGCATAACCAACCACTCATACAAGCCTTCATTAGTTTTAAATCTTTTTTTCCATTCATCACCTCCTCTCATCCTGATCTAGTGATATCCACTTTTCGAATCTATCTTAGAAAAGAAATTTCCTCCACTTAAGTAGTCCATTAAATCATCCATTCTCGGTAAAGGGAATCTGTACCTAATGGTGATCTTGTTGATGGATCTCGAGTCTATGCACATTCTCCATCCTCCATCTTTCTTTGGGCTCAACACAGTTGGTACTGTGCATGGACTCAAACATTCTCTAACTAAACCCTTATCTAGTAACTCTTGGACTTGGTTCCTCACCTCCTCATTCTCCCGAGGTGTCAATCTGTGCACTACCTTATTTGGCAGGCTTGCTCCTGGTATCAAGTCGATATGATGACTGATACTCTTGATGGGCGGCAATGAGTTTGGCAGCTCATCCACCACTATATCCATAAAATTATCCAGTAGCTCCTGAACTTCTTCAGGAAAATCGACCATTGATGTACTTGTAAGGACGACTCTAGGCCTCCTCACCACAATGAACTGTATCTCCTGTTCTCCCTTGACTTCCTTCAGGAGTTCCTTCCCACTCATGAGAAGTATGCTTGTGTTGGCATCCTCTTTTTCCTTCTTCACCTCCATTGGCAGCAACATATGCATCCTACCATTCTTCTCCAATGTGTATGTATTCTTCCTTCCATGGTCTCCCCAACAAAATGTGGCATACATCCATTGGAATTACATCACATGTAATTTCATCTTTATATCCTGCTATCTTAATTTCAACCAGGCATTGTTTAGTAATCATTACCTGGTGTCCTTGTTGCATCCATGAGACTTTGTATGGCCTTGGATGTGCAGTCATCTTCAGTTCCAGTTTCTCCACCATCTCTATGGATACTATATTCTCAGTACTCCCACTATCAATGATCACCTTGCAGACTATGTCCTTGGTCTTGCAAGCTGTCCTGAAGAGATTGTTTCTCTGCACCTACTCTTCAATTTCTACCTCTGGTTTCAGAAGAAATTTTATGAACATCAGGGATGCTCCATCCTCTGCTCCCTTTGCCTCAAAATTTCTTCGTTGTGCTTCTGAAATGTGAGATTCTCCTCCTTCCTTCTTCTTCTCAAGACATTCCCAAGACATGTGGCCTATCTTCCCACAGTTATAGCACCTTACTCCTCCTCTGCCTCTTCCTCTAGAAGAGTTTCTCCCCCCATACTGTCTCCCTCATTAACTTCCTCCTCGTTCAGAGTGATTGTGGGGTTTCTCAGCCTCCTCCTTAGACTGATGTGCTTTGTCTCAGTTGAACCCCTTATTCTTTCTCAGGGCTGAGCTTTTGACTCTTCCTTGCTGGTTCTGTTTTCTGGTCAGCTTCTCCTCTGCCTTCAGTGCAAACTGATAAGCATCCTCCACAGTATTTACTAACATCATGTTCAGTTCATCCTGGACTTCATATCTCACGCCATTCATATATCTGGCGACTTTCTCTTTGTCTCTCTCCCTTTGTCTAGTTCTGATGTTCAACCTATAAAACTCCTCAGTGTACTCCTTGACTGTCATCCCCTTCTTTCTCAGGTTCTGTAGATTTATGAACAGATTGATTTGGTAGTCCTTGGGTATGAAATTAGCCTTCAGCTTGGATACCATCCTGTCCCAACTCTTTATCCTCTATTTTCCCTTACTTCTTCTCTCAGTCTGCAGTTCATCCCACCACAGTGTTGCATGCCCTTTTAACCTAGTGACTGCCTGCTTCACCTTCTTCTCCTCATCAACATATTCATAGTCGAAGTGTTTGTCCATGGAACTTACCCAGTCCAATAGTTCTTCAACGTCTAGATTTCCATCATACATGGGAACCTCTATCTTAGCTCTGCCTCCCAATCTGACAACTACTCTCAACAACCACTCTTCTGCAGCATCCTCTCCTACAACTTCTTCAGCCTCAAACACTTCACTTTCCGCATCACTGACATCCCCAGTGTCAGGTGCTCTTTTCTGTGTTTCTTCCATTGTCTCCATTCGAGCGCGAAGCTCTCGCATCTCCCTCTCTATAGCATGGTTGCCTAAAGGCGAATCTCATCTCCTTGGCGGCATGTTTTTGGCTGACTATCACACAAAAAATACAGCTTTGAGGCTCTTCTGTCTCCTTCCTTTTTCCCTTCGCCTGAAATCTACAGAAAAAAATTGGGCTCTGATACCACCTGATGCAGACCCCCTATCTCTCCTAAGGGTTGCATGACCTCCCGGTCAGGATCTTCTGATTCTGGAGCCGAAACAGCTCTCCTAGTTCTGGGATGGAACCCTTCGAATGAATACACAAGTCCCTTACTCACTCCCTATTGGCCTTTTCGAGCGCCAATTGTGAGCTCCCACAACACATGACCAAGGGTTGTGACCAAGTGCTGAGATGAAAGGCACTAATTGGGAATCGAGACTTCACGAGTCAAAGCACCACGTTCCTGGCTCTCTCAAAACCCCGATTTCTTAAGTGCCGAAGTGCCGAAACGCCGAAATGCTTGGGTGCTTGATCGACGGTTCCTGTCAACTTCAGTGATCGATGGCTCTAATCAAATCATGATTTCACGGTTTCGCGATTCAGAGTTTTGAAGGACGAACCCCTTGTCTCTCCACCTTGCGATCCCCAAAATCCCAAAATGGACAAACTGTCCAGATCATCCTAAGTCTGACGGCTTAGATTAAATCGTGGTTTCACGATTTTGTGATTCGAGACTTTGAAGAATAAATTTCTCACCCCTCGACCTCGCAATCCACAAAATCCTGAAATGAATCAATGGTCTAGATCTTCCTGGGTCCAACGGCCCTGATTGAATCATGATTTCAAAATTTGGGGTTTTGAAAGACAAGACTCTTGTCTCTCCACTTCACGATCCCTGAAATCCTGAAACAGACGTCATGGACCCTCGCCATTAAACTCCTCACAGCTCCACCTGATCCAACAATCTGCAGGGTTTCAGCGTTCCTCCTTGAGGATTCTCCACTGTCCGTTCAGATCCTCGAGATCTTCCTTCCTGGATCTTTGTGGAGTTAAAGCTTGCGCTTCTTCCTCCTAATCGGATGGTCTGTGGGGCTCTTCACCCTAATCTAACGCTCGACGACGTTCTCTCCTCTGGGATTTTCCACTTGACTCAAGCTTAGAATATTTATAAGTCCATGAAGACTCGTTCTTCGCTCCTTCCAAAGAGTTAATCTCTGGATTTCAATAACACTCCTAAAGTGCTATCCCTCTTGAACTTTATCTAGTTTTGGTTCAACCTCTCGCGCACTCCTTGCGTCTGAGAGAGTTCGACACTTAATTCCACAGCGATCTCTTCTCCGGCTTGATGCATACTTTACAGGGCTCCTCTAAAGAGAAAAAAATTCCTCTGTGTTTCTCTTTTGGCTCGATGCATGCCTTGCAGAGCTCTGAGTGAAGAGAAACAATTGAAACTAGAGAAAAGACCCACAGTTCCATTAACTTGCTCATACAACAGAAAATAACAGGAAAACACTCATGGTCCAAGCACAACACATTTGGATCATTTTTTTCATTCTGTTCTATTCATAAGAATTCCCACTGGCTACAAGATACATACAGATTACAGTAGCTCAAAATATGAGAAGCTCTACTCTCACGCATTTTTCTTACAACTCCTCTTCCTACTGCTTCTTCTTTCTCTCCTCCTTTCTCTAACTTCTTACAAACTTTACATAACTCAAAATATATCCTAGGGTTATTCCTGACTATCTACCTACTCTAAATATTATCCTACGCTATCTTATGTCAATCGCTTTACAGATCCGAAGTGGGAGCTTTTGCTCTGTTTACAAATTCAAAAACTTGCTTCAAAGGGAAAATCCGGTGCCGGTTCAAGCGTGCCTCTGAAAACGAGTTTCGACGTTGAGTGGAGGTGGATCCTGAAATCTGTTGAATTTTCACATTTGAAGTTACGGGAGAACTCACACGTTTCTGGTGGTCCCACCTCTACACGCTTGCCAATGATGCTCCTGCATCACTCATGGCCGAATTACAAAGTTGCAAGGCTGACAACAAGAGGATGATAAAAGAACAAGAGAATAAAACATAAATTAATGCAGTTTTACTGCAGAGCTTATCCGACATACAAATACAATTGCAACATGAACCTGAGACACAGAAACGTGGTCATGTCAGTGGCCACACTGAGAGGAGCACCTCGAGAAAATTTCACCCAAGAGATAAAGGACAAGCATCGGAGGATTCTTCTGGAAAGGAAGATGGCGACTCGAAAGGATCTTCTAGAAATAGAACTAGTTCTCATTCCCAAAGAAAACGAAAGAAGCAAAAAATTTCCAAGAGTCATAATCTCAAAGAATTCAGGAAGGCCAAACCACCCTCGTTCAACGGTGAAATAAAGAAGGGAGAGGAAGTAGAGGCCTAGTTTCTTGGACTAAAAAAGTATTTCAAGGTCCATGACTTCTCAGAAAACTTGAAGGCCTGAGTACCCACCTTCAAATTGAATTGAAAGGCTTCCATTTGGTGGGAAGACCTTAAGAATGTGAAAGGGATTCATGAAGAGGACATGTCTTGGGAACGGTTTGAGAAATACTTTAGAAATAAGTATCTGTCAGAGAAATATTTTGACAAAAAGACTAAATAATTCTATGAACTCAAGCTGGGGCAATGTACCATAGAAGAATATGTCAGTAGATTCCTCGAATTGTTGAGGTATGTACCCTATATAAAGGAAGAAAGGGAAAAGGCGCAATGATTCATCAGTCGACTGCCTAAGGACTATCAGAACATGATTGAATTTGATGAACCAAATACCCTAGAAGACACTATCTGAAAGGAAAGATATTGTTATGAATAGCTTGGGCACCGGATAGAACCTCGTGAAGGCTGGAAGCAAAAGAATAATTTGGAATTTTAGAAAAAGGGGTTTAAGTCCCCAAGATTTAAGAACTATAAAAAGAACTCAAGGATGAGCTTCCCAGCCCGAAGTGTACACCAGCAGAACTTTCCCTCCTTGGGAAGAAATAAACTTTCTGGATCTGCCCCAGTAAAGACTGATAACCCAAAGAGAGAACCTTTGAAATGTTGGGGGTGTGGAGAAGAACATCTACTGAGGGACTACCCGCACCAACAACAGAACAACTGGAGAATTTACAGCATTCAAGAAGCTACCATCGTCAATGATGTAGCTAGGAGTGTACTGTAGATTTATGCAGCCTTGGATAATAACTAAGTTTTTCACCAAGCTTCAGTGGTGTAAATCGAAGGTATGATCACAAACCATCTAGTGTCTATTCTGATTGACCCCAGTTCAAATTTGAGTTATATAGACCCTAAGGCTATTGATAAATGTAAACTACAGGCACATAAAAATTCCAAGCCATGGTTGGTACAGTTAGCCACTGGCACCAAAATAAGGGTAGCGAAGGTCATACCAGCCTACCAATTCATTATGGGCAAACTCCCCACCCAAGCAACCCTTAACATATTACCCCTAGGATCGTATGATCTGTTGATTGGTATGGACTTCCTAGCCACCCATAAATCCAAACTGGACTGTTACCATAAAACCTTGGAATGTGTAAGTGAGGAAGGAAGGAGAATAACCCTTCAAGGGATCCAAAAACTTCTCTCAGTGAGACAAATATCAGCGCTTCAAATGAGAAAGTATTGCAGAAAAGGATGTCCACTATATGCAATATAGGTGTTGAAAAGAATTGAAGGTGACAAACCAAGCCTCGAAGACCACCCCACATTGAGAGAATATCGAGATGTATTTATGAAAGAGGTATCGGGCCTACCTCCGAGAAGGGACATTGAATTCTCGATAGAACTTGCACCGGGAGTGGTGCCAGTGTCTAGGACACCCTACAGGATGAGCACACCTGAGCTAGTTGAACTTAAATCACATTTGAGAGAAATGATGGATGAGGGCTATATCTAGCCTAGCGTGTCTCCATGGGGACCACCAGTCCTGTTTGTGAAAAATAAAGACAGTACCCTTCGACTGTGTGTAGATTATAGACAACTCAATAAGGTAACCATAAAGAACAAGTACCCCTTACCCAGGATCGATGACCTATTTGATCAATTGGGAGGTGCCTCTATATTCTCAAAGATTGACTTGAGGTCTGGATACCATCAAGTCCGAATAAAGGGTGAAGACATCCACAAAACTGCCTTCAGGACAAGATATGGTCACTATGAGTTTGTGGTAGTACCATTTGGATTGACCAATGCCCCTGCAACTTTTATGTTCTTGATGAACAATGTGCTCAACAAATTCCTAGAAAAATTTGTGCTAGTTTTTATTGACGACATATTAATTTACTCCAAGAATAGAGAGGAACATGAGAAACACCTTAGGCTTGTACTTCAAGTGCTAAGAGAACATCATCTCTATGCCAAATTCAGCAAGTGTGACTTCTTCCAGAAGCAAATACATTACTTAGTCTATGTCCTATCTGAAGAAGGGGTAGCAGTAGAACCTGACAAGATCAGGTCCATCATGGAATGGCCTACCTCAAAGGACATTTCAGATATCAGATCCTTTATGGGCTTAGCAGGATACTATAGGAGATTTATAAAAGGATTTTCCAAGATTGGGTGTCTAATCAATGCCCTCCAGAAGAAGGGGACAAAATTCAAGTGGACACAAAAATGTGAAGAAATATTTCAAACACTGAAACATCTACTGACCCACGCACCCATGTTGAAGATCTCCAACCCCGAAGTTGACTTCCTCATGTGCACAGATGTCTGCAAGGAAGGGCTCGGAGGAGTCCTCATGCAAGGAGGAAGTGTGGTCTGCTATGAATCCTAAAAATTGAATGAGCATGAAGTCAACTATGTGACCCATGATCTAGAGCTGGCCTCCATAGTGCATGCCTTAAAAATGTGGAGGCATTACCTCTTGGGAAGAAAATTTGTACTTATGACAGACCACTGTGGGTTGCGATATCTGTTTGACTAACCAAATATCAATACCAGACAAGCTAGGTGGATGGCCCTCCTCAACGAGTTTGATTTTGAAATCAAACATATTAAGGGAAAAGAAAATAGGGTGGCCGATGCCCTTAGCAGAAGCATGAAAAAAATTCACCTGGCAGCAGTAAGCACCTGCGAGATGGATGTCAAGGAAAGAGTCAGAAATGCATAAGAGACAAAAACATTCTTCCAGACCATGACCTCGTACCTGCAGCAAGAACCCACAGGGGTAAAGTATGGAGGCTACCAGATGATGGAATGAGGTCTGCTCACTTACAGAAATAGATTGTATATCCTAGATTGTGATGAATTGAAGAGGTTGATAATGGACGAACCGCATAAAATACCCTATACTAGTCATCCAGGATACCAGAAGATGATCACGGCTACTAGAAAATAATTCTATTGGCCTGGATTGAAGAAATACATAGCTGAGTATTTAGCCAAATGCATAGAGTGCCAATAGGTTAAAGTAGAACACCGACACCCAGCAGGATTATTACAACCTCTACCAATCCCGGAATCGAAATGGGAAACCATCTCCATGGATTTCATCATCGGATTACCAACCTCGACCAAACAAAATGATGCCATCATGGTAGTGGTAGATAAATTGAGCAAGTCCGCTCATTTTATCCCTGTCAAGTCGACTTGTAAGGCAATAGACATCGCCAACGTATTCATGAAGGAGATATTCAGACTGGATTGTATGCCGAAAGAGATCGTGTCTGACAAAGACATGAAATTTACTTCCAACTTTTGGAAATCACTGATGGCTGGTTTGGAGACCAACCAACTATTTATCAGAACCTATCACCCCCAAACCGATGGACAAATGGAAAGAGTGAAAAAAATATTAGAAGACATGCTAAGGATGCATGTAATGAATCAACCCAAAAAGTGGGAAGACTACCTACCACTGGTGGAATTCGCCTACAAAAAAGGCTACCAAGAATCCCTAAATATGAGTCCTTTCAAAGTCCTCTATGGTAGGTCGTGCAACACTCCAGTCAGTTGGAGTAATCCCGTAAAAAGAGTTACTATTGGACCTGACATGTTGAAAGAAATGGAACAACAAGTGACTCAGATAAAACAAAATCTAAAGGTCGCTCAGAACCGACAGAAAAGTTACACCGACCAAAGGAGAACTCCAAGAGATTTCAAGGCGGGAGACCATGTATATCTGAGAGTTAGACCCAAGAAGAGTTCCCTGAAGATGGGAGCTTGTGCCAAGTTGGAACCTCGATATTGTGTACCCTTTGTGGTTCTAGATAGAGTGGGAGTTGTAGCCTATAGGATAGCACTTTCTCCCATAGTAAAAGAACATAATGTGTTCCATGTTTCATTATTGAAGAAATATGTACATGATTCTAATCATATAATTGGATGGTCTATGATCTAGGTGGAACCGGAGGGAGAATTCCTACCATAACCTCAATGCATACTGGACAGAAAGGAAATGTCACTCAGGAACTGAACCATTGCACAGGTCAAGGTGCAGTGGAAACATTTTGGCCCAGATGAGGCTACATGGGAAATGGAGGATGCCATGAAACAGGCATATCCGATTTTTTTTACCTCTGTACATACATGTCATATTGATAGATAGAACATCGAGGACGATGTTCCTTTAAGGGGGAGGGAATTGTGACACCCTGTTTCCCCCAGTCTGTAAAAATAACTATACTGGCAAAGAGCTATGGCAAACTCAAAGATTGTGAATGTTTGATTTAACGGACCTTTGTATAAAAGGTTTGAGGAATGTAAATGATGTGTGAATATGTGTTCCATGACTGTTAGGAGGGGGATGTGCTGAAAAAGAGACCACGATGGCTGATGAGAGGTGGTGGAAGGGGTTGGGAGCGACTGCGTTAAATTCCACTGAACTGAAACTGTACTGGTTTGTACGTGTTCGGAAACCAAAGCTCACTCTCAAACCCCAAAAATGAATTACCTGCCGGATGGTAGGTGGGGAGGATCCTCAAGAGTAAATGAGGGGATGGGGCAAACCACCCATCCGTAGAAGCTCTCAGACCTGACCATCGGATAGGTAATTTCATGTGACATGCAACCTCGCAGGAAAAAAGGCAAGGAAAGAAGTGTGGAAGGGGGGGAGAAGAGATCGCACGTGACAAAAAAATCGCAAAAGGAGAACCAGAAGAACTCTGAAATTACAGTGAGTCATGAGCAGAGGAGAAGGAGAGTAACCTTCGTCCTTGACTTCCGACGAGCAGGGAGTAGGAGACTGAGTCTCAAAGCATCGTGGTCTAGCTTGGGGGTGGCTAGTGGTAAATCCGATTAGAATCACTAAGCCTACGGTTGCGTGGAAACGAGCACCCCTCTCAGCAGTTGCATCACACCTGGTGTTTTATGATAAGTGTTTATATCTTGTATCTTGAATTGAATATTCTAGAATGTATGCTCATGGTTTGTACACTCTTAAATGGTTTCTGTATAGAAGTGTTTGCCTGGTGTTTTGATCGGAAATGGTGGTTGCATGCTCATACTTGT
>SNQJ01S0000047.1:384872-398339 GCA_010110895.2 Picea sitchensis
AAGTTTAGATTTTGAGTCCGTTCTCGGGATATTTGTCCCATTTACTTAACTCACGCGATGCCCTGGTTGGATTTCCCCTAAGGCACCTCCTTCTAGGAAAGTTCCCTCACCTTGCAGAGAGGAGTGATTTCCTTGAAAGGACTATCGTTTTAGTAAACCCATGAATTTGCTTCACCCCTGTCACAGAAAGTAGCTTAGCGAGGATACCTTTCGGCATTTTGGCATTTTGGTACCCAGGAAACCCAAGGGTAAGTTCCCTTGTACTCTCCAGTCGTGAAATCCTGAATTGTGGAACCCTGAAATAGTATAGCGTGATTTGAGTTTGGTGTTTAGACATTTTGGTACCCGGGAAACCCAAGGGTAAGTTCCCTTGTACTTGCCAGTCGCGAAATCCCGACTTGCGAAACCTCGAAATAGTATGGCATGATTTGAGTTTGGTGTTTCGGCATTTTGGTGCCCAGGAAACCGAAGGGTAAGTTCCCTTGTACTCGCCAGTCATGAAATCCCGACTTGCGAAACCCCGAAATAGTATAGCATGATTAGAGTTTGGTATTTCGGCGTTTCAGCACCCGGGAATCCCAAGGGTCAGTTTCCTTGTATTCACCAGTTGCGAAATTCTGATATGAGAAACCCCGAAATGGTTTAGCGTGAATAGGTTCTGATGTTTCAGTGTTTCAGCACCCAGGAATCCCAAGGGTCAGTTTCCTTGTATTCGCTAGTTGCGAAATCCTCATATGAGGAACCCCGAAATGGTTTAGCGTGAATAGGTCTTGATGTTTCAGTGTTTCGACACCCAAGAATCCCAAGGGTCAGTTTCCTTGTATTCTCAAGTTGTGAAATCTCGATATGAGAAACCCCGAAATGGTATAGCGTGATTAGGTTTTGGTGTTTCAGAGTTTTGGCTCTTGGGAAACCTAGGTGCGAGACTTCCTATCTTCACATATCACGAAATCTCGATTTGTGAAATCCCAAAATGGATTGAGAAAAGTATACAGGCTTCGGAGTTTCAGATCCTGGGAAACCTAGGTGCGAGACTTCCTATCTTCTCATATCGCGAAATCTCGACTTGTGAAACCCCAAAATGAGCTTGGTGGATATAAGGATTTCAGTGTTTCAGCACCCAGAAAGCCGAAGGGTATGAAACCCTCATCTTCATATATCGTGAAATCCCGGTATGCGAAACCCTAAAAGGTAGAGTGCCGGGATTTAATTCGAGTCATTGATAAATTTGATGAGTTGTCAGATTCTTTTCGGGTTTCGGCACCTCGAAAAAATAGAGAGCAGGGGAACGCTTGCATCGCGATTTCCCGAATCGCGAAAATTGAAAGAACCTATGTGGTAAGGCCTGTGGTCATAGCCAACAATCTCATGCGGAAGGATAAGGGAAGGGAGGGTCTGCACCAGGCCCCATAGAAATTCGGGGATTCTGTTGCTCGAAGAAAAGAAGGAAAAGCCAAAAAATCTTAGCTCCCATAGTAGGTGTGTTACAGTAGGTGAAGAACTAGATCCACATGAGCAATATGGGTTGTCCATGTTTTACTATAAATGAGAATATCATCAAAGAAAACTAAGACAAAATTATGCAGAAAATGATGGAAGACATGATTCATTAGGCTTTGGAAAGTGGAGGGAGAATTACACAAGCCAAAGGGCATGCCCAAGAACTCATGGTGGCCCTCGTGAATTTGAAATGTAGTCTTAGGAATGTTTTCCTCTTTCATATGTATCTGGTGGTATCCAAAATGAAGATAAAGTTTAGTAAATTACTGGGCACCACTTAATTCATCCAAGAGATCATCGATGACAGGAATGGATTTTTTTCTTTGATGGTGAGTTTGTTGAGGGCACGAAAGTCATAACACATGCACCAAGAAAATTCTTTCTTAAGTACCATGACCACAAGAGAAGAATACGGGCTAGTACTAGAATGGATAACACTTGTGGCAAGCAATTCTTGAAATTTTTTATGAATTTCATTTTTATGGGAAAAGTTATGATGATAGGGATGAACATTTGGAGGAAGAATGTTGGAGATGATGGGAATGGAATGATCATGAACACCACGAGAAGGGGGAATTCCTTGGGGAGTGGAAAAAAAATTGATGTTTTGAGAGGATGTGCTGGAGGTCAATATGCACAAAGGGTGTCTCAGTGGCTTAAATGGAATGGAGTTGTGCAATAATGTCAGAATGACCTTTTCTAAGGATATTTTCCATGCGATTGGAACTAATGATCTCAGGGGAACCTACTGTGATGCCTTGGAACGTATACTGTTGACCCTCCCTGTTGAATTGTATGGTTAATTACTTAAAATCCATGAGGATGAGGCCAAGAATCCTTAACCATTCGACACCCAACACAATGTCACAAACACCCATGTCGATATCAAACATATGAGATTTCATGTTGTATTGAACAATTTGGAGACAAACATTTTCGCAACACCCCCCACATTTCATGCACCCTCCATTGGCAATCATGTTTTGAAAGTTATTGACTGCACAAATATAGGAATTAGTTTATTGGGAAATGTGATGATGAATAAAATTATGGGTGCTTCCACTGTCAATGAGGATGATGAAATTTCGATGCTTAATGTAACCAATTTGCTTGAGGGTTTGGGGAGAAAATAAGCAAATGAGAGCATTCAAGGAAATGACTAGTTCAATTTCTAGGGGGTTCGAGGGTGGAGTAAGGTCAGTGGGTTCAGGTCACTTGGTCATAGGGGGAGCCTCGACCTCTTCAAATATCCTTAAATATGACCATAAAAATATTTTTTTCCTTACACTTGTGCCCAAGAAAAAAATTGTCATCATAATTATAACAAAGGCCCTGGAGTTAGAATTCAACCATTTATACCTAGGTCAATTTATGGATCTTCAGTGGACTGGAAGGAGGGGTGGGAGTGACTAGTTTAGGGTGAGGAATAAAGGATTGTTTTCTGGTTTGAGAAGAGACAACATTTTGTGTTTCCTTAGCTCTTTTAGTAGCTTCCACCTAACTTTGGGGGTAATCCATGAGGACGTGGGAACGGATTTCATCCTTTAGGAAACTAATAAATCATTCTCAGAAAAAAGCATCAGACCTGCCCTCTGTGCGGAAATCCAAGAAATAAAAAGCAACTATAAAGTCTTCCACTATGCCAGATTGTTTCAATTTTGTCAAATGACCTAAATGGTGGGTGTCAGTTTCAAAGCATTCAAAAATATCTACAACAAATTATGTCCAATCCACATACCCTTGGCAAGTATTTTTTCTCCATTGCCACCATTTTTGGCATTCTTGACCTAGATGGAGAACACGTACCAATGTTTGGCCAACTCATCTATGGAGGGCTTCAAGATATCTAGGCTAGTCCATATACAAATGTTTTCTGATGCACTAACACTCAAAGGGGTACCAACAAGGGTTACAAGGGTGGCCAACAATGTGCACTTAAGTACCACTTGTAGTTCATGTTTGTATGCTTCCCCAAATGTGGATTTATGTGTTGAACGACAGATCATTGTATCTTTAAGATGTCAGAAAACATCTCTACCCTGAAAAAATTTTTACCCACAGTTTCTACCAAGTAAAGTTCTTTGATACCACTTGTTAGGTACAAGATCTATTATAATAGAAGAAAACAAAAACAATGTAGAGAATAACAGCAGAACCACACAATAGATGAAACCACAACACCAAAATAATACCTTTATTGATAGGAAATAATGTTAACTTTCCTCTTTAAGGGGGGAACCTCCAGCAGAGCAACTAATCCAGGGGAACCTCTAGCAGAGCAACCTCCAGCAGAGAAACTAATCAGTTCAACACATTCTTCTATAATTCATTGTAATTGTGGGTTCTACACTCTCAGGGATGTTTGAAGCCCTACACATCTTCCAGGTGGATATTGGTGGCCTCCCACCTAATCCATATGGATTATTTTGGAATTTTTCATGTTAGTACATCTTTCTTTACTTCCAGGGCCGTTTTGGGGCCCTAAGCAATGTTTTTTTGGATTTCCACAGTCAAATTGTAGAGGGAGTCAGAGTTTGATGGCATAATGTGTAGTTATAGAAAATACCATTCCAACAGGCTATCACATGCCTGAAATGAAGTTCGTATGAAAACGTTACGACCCCGAGAAGTTGAGGTACCTACTTACCCGTCAAGGCCCACATAACTTTTGGCGTTTCATCTCCTAGGGTTAGGTTTTTGGATGTATAGGATTTTATCATTCATGAGTAATGTTGAAAAGGCCTCTAGAGACTCATTGTAATCATTATTCTTAGATGAATGCATGTAGCAAGCCACATCTCTTCTCAGAGATAGCTACCACCATTTGAGCAAGTTGTTTCTAGTTCTACAATTTTATAGTTTCAACCTATTTTATTTATTAAATAGAAGTTATTGTTCACTAGATATTCATTTTTGTTCTCCATATATTTGTGTTATTGTATTCAGTCTATTATTCCTTTCATTCCGCTCATAAATAGAGTTCATTGTTATCAGAGAGGTATGGTCTTCATTTGTTTTTCTTCATGCATGTCCTCGACAAGATCTGGGTGAAAGAAGTTGGTACTCAAACCAGTTGAGCCTTTGCAAGATCGGCCATGCCAAGCCCCAAAACAACCCATGGGGGATGTTAAGAAAGATGATGGAGTAGGAGATCCTTTTAAAATATTGCTCGAGGAATCCCTTGCGCGAAAAAGGAACGAAATGATGGAAAAAATTGCATAGATCCTTCGACGGCTGCCCACAGGAGACGCATCTTCATCAAGCAGCCATGCAACCCACTTCCAGGTGCAAGTAAAATTTTAAATTCCATTATTTGAAGGACTGTATATGCGGATGTTGTAGATAAATGGTTGAATCTACTCGAAGGGTACTTTTCAGTCCACAATTTTTCCGACAGGGAATATATTACTTTTTCACTCCTTAAGGTCCTCCCCCACATTAAGGACTGGTGGGATACTTACTCTTAGCAAATGGACATAGATGAATATGAAATATTTGTGGTTGCCCCCACATGGGATTCCTTTAGGGATGCCATTAAAGAAAAATACTACCATGTTGGAAGCTATGAGAACCAGTACACAAGATGGACCACGTTGCGTCAGTAAAGGGACCAAGCAATACCAAATTTCACCAATATTTTCCATACCCTGTGCACCAAATTGGGTATCAAATACTTTGAACGACATCTCATGGTAAAATACCGCAACTGTTTGCATAGATACATTCAAACATAAATGGAGTTTCTGTACATCACATCATTAGGTGCGTCTTATAGATATGTTGTGAAGATCGAGTAGAAATTTTAGCAGAAGAGGAAAGAGTTTGGATCTTCAAACTCCTCACAGTCGAATCAGGGAAAAGGCGGCCTCAACCTCAAAAAAAAGGGACAGAGAAAAGATGGTTTCTCTCAGGACAACTAGTCCAAGCCACAACCCAACAAGGGTAATGAGAAGTCAAAGAAGGACATGGGAAAATGGTGTGAATACCATAAAATCTCTTGGCACAACACCAAATAATGTTGCTCCAAGAAGTCACTGGTGGTCTAGTTGAAAGAATCCAAGTCAGAGGAAGATTACAACTCTTAATCAAATCTAAAAAGTGGGAAGTGGATCATTGATGCTAAATCGAGTGCCACTGTTTCTACCACCAAAGTCCAACCAAGCAAACTAGAAGAACCATAGGAAGGGGAACACCTCTCTCACTCATAGATGTGGGTAAAGGGAACTCCGATGCATTTCATTGTCAATAGCGGTAGTCAGAAGAATATGGTTTCAGCAGAGTTTGTCAAGCAGCTGGACCTGCCGATAACACCACACCCGCAACCCTACACCATTATATAGCTTCCCCAAGGACGAGATCTCTGCATCATCCAACAATGGCATCTTCCCTACAACATCAAGCCCTTCAAAAATGAGGTATTGTTTGATATTTCTCCCCTTGAATTTTTTGATGTTCTTTTAGGCCAGCCATATTTGTGGAAGTGACATGTTGTGTATGAGTCTAGACCCCACAATGTTATTATTACTTTGGGTAGACAATTATACAAGATACGAGAGGTAGTGTCACTTACCGCTATTTATTTAGTCTCTTGTAAGCAATGCAGTAAGGTCATTTCACAGACCATGAAGTTTATCTTCTTTGTGATCCGTTCTTGAAGTAACAAAAAGGTCGCTGCCACATTCATGACCTCTACACAGAGCCTCTCTTTGCAATAGAAGAAAGTTGATGAGATCATGGAAGAGTATAGAGACATCTTCTCCTCACCCATCGGGGTACCAATGCACTGCCAAGTAAAGCATCCAATTGATCTAACCCCCAGTGCCCCGCTTCCTAATGGGCTAGTATATCATCGCTTGTTGATGGAAAATGATGAAATCAAGCACCAGATCCAAGAGTTGCTTCAAAAGGGTCACATATGACCCAACTCCTGCCCTTGAGGAAGTCGATTTTGCTGGTATAGAAGAAAGATGGGACCTGGTAGCTTTGCATTGATTATAGAGCATTAAAAAAATCACAGTCAGGAACCGATACCCAATTCCCCGAATTGATGACCTTCTTGAACAACTCAAGGGGGAAAAGTTCTTCAGCAAGATTTACCTCAAGTTTGGATACCACCAGGTTCCCATGGAACCAACTGATGTATAGAAGAAAACTTTCAAATCTAAATAAGGTCCCTTCGAATGGTTGGTCATGCCCTTTGTCTTAACAAATGCACCAACAACTTTCATGAGATTGATGGGTGATGTATTGATACCCTTCACCAACTATTTTGTGGTGGTATATCTGGATGACATCCTCATCTTCAGTAGAAATTGGGAGGAGCACATGCAACATATTCAACATGTTTTGGGCACTCTACAGCAGCACAAGCTATATGCCAACTTGGAAAAATGCTCCTTTGGCATGAACATGGTCCAATACTTGGGCTACATTGTTGATGAGCATGGGGTACATGTGGATCCAACTAAGATCCAATTCATTCGTGACTGACCAACCTCAACCACACTAACCTAGCTTCAGAGCTTCTTGGGACTTGCCAACTTCTACCGAAGGTTCGTGTTGGGATTCTCCCATATTGCATGGGCCCTCATCCAAGAAAACAAGGGTGGTGGGAAGGAAAATTCCGCATGGGAGCAGATAAAAAAACAAGCATTTGATGATCTAAAGAATCTCTTGTTCTCAACTCCAGTACTCTCCTTACCTAATATGCAACAATTGTTTGAGATTGAGACTGCTTCTTCCAACTATGTTGTAAACATAGTTCTCACTCAACATGGTCATCCAGTAGCATACCATAGTGAGACACTCTCAGCTACTATCAGAAAATACCCAACCTATGATAAAGAAATGTATTCCATTGTGCAAGCCTATCGTCAATGGAAACATTACATTATGGGAAATGAGACAATCATCCACATTGATCAGAAGCCTCTCTAGTTCATACAAACATAGGGGAAGTCGTAGAACGACCGCCATCAAAAGTGGTCACATACCTACAACAGTTCCATCTCAACATCAAGTATAAAATAGGGAGCACAAATTGTGTCATTGATTACCTCAGTCACCCTCCCATTGCTGCACTCACCACAATGCTCCACTCTTGTGGGCATGAGGCATCTAAATGGCCCCAACTTTATCAGCGCAACCATGAGTTCACCATGACCTATCAGCTCTTGGGTACAAGAGTGAATGTCACCAATTTCACATCCAATATGGACTTTTATTCCATCTGGGCCACCTCTATGTTCCCACAAGAGAGCATGCAAAGATAATTTGGGAGGATCACTACAGTCGGATGGAATGACATTTTGGCATGGAGAAAACTATGGTCATTCTACAGAAACATTTTTATTGGCCAAAAATTCAACAAGACATCAACAAGTATATCAGATCTTGCACTTCATGTGCCATTTCCAAGCTAAACATCAAGAAGAAAGGCTTATACACCCCTCTTCCTACTCCTGAGAGGCCTTGGGAATCCATCTCAATGGATTACATGTCTATACTTTCGTCCACCAAGAACGAAAACGATTATGTATTTGTGGTGGTTGATCTATTTTCGAAGATGGCCATTATCACAGCCTGCAAGAAGAGCATCACAACAACCGATACTGCCAATCTCTTCTTCGAAGAGGTGTGGGTCCATTTTTGGATACCACATACCATCACATCATATTGGGACAACAAGTTCCTCAACACATTTTGGTCGAGTATCTAGTCATTGTTGGACACCAAGCTCACTGAATCCATTTCTTTCCACCCACAAACCAATGCCCAGAGCGAGGTTGTTAATCGAATGATTGTGCACATCATGTGCATGTACAACTCTAATCATTTTCGTACATGGGACAATAATATTCCCTATGTTTAGAAAAGCTACAACATGGATCTCCATATATTCACCGACCATAGCCCATTTCAGGTGGGGCTGGGATTCCAACCCTTGGGTCCCATTGATGTTGCACTACTTCTTGCAACCACAAAGGAAGAATATTCCCATGTTCATTCTGATGCTGACAAAGTCGCCAGATTCATTCAACGGATTCATCACATCTTCCAATCAGTCCATGAGATTTTGCAGAATGCCAATGCTAAGTACAAGAAGTGTCGTGATCAACACCAGGTACCACACCAGTTTCAGGTGAGAGACAAGTTTTGGTTACATTTGCAGAAAGAGTGCCTTACAAGGCCCCATCAAAATCTCTTCTCCCTTCTCTATGGCCCTTACATGATCACCAAGGTTGTAGGTAGTGTTATCACACAATCTATACTTTCCCAAAGCCCAAGGTAAGTAAGGTAGATTGGCGTAACAAACATGATATCCTATCACTGTCACCTTAAAACGAAATCCCCGCTTTCTAGGGATAGGTAAGTTCTACCCCAAGGGAGGAGTCCCCGATAACCTAAAGGGATGGAAAATTAGGGTTATGTTCAACATATATTTTCCCCTCTCACTAGTTACCAAAGTCACTCAATCTGTGTCCCAAAGATGAGGTTAAGAAAGTTCTTGATGTACCTTCCTAGAACAAGACAATATAGCATGCATATACAAATATTCCAAGTACAAATATGATAATAACAACTCAATAGACAATGGGCAATGACAAGAAGTGCTAGCTGATATAAATTTGTAGCAGTTAGTAAGTTTACAACAACAATTAATAAAATGTAACAACTGCAACAAATACTCTTAAGAATTGATTCAAAAGATAGTAAAATTATAACATTTACTATGCAAAATTGTAATCAAATGTCATAAGTAATTTCTAAAGTTTTTAGCTAGCATTACAATTCAATTTCACAGAAAATTTGCTACAATTAGATGATTGTAGCAATCATTTATAACAACAGCAAATAGGTTAGTGATCTAGGCTAAAATAGGGTTAGAAATAGTTAGTAAAATATTAGGAGAAGAGTGTTTGATTGTTTAATCAATCCTTCAACAAGAGAGAGGCCAGAACTAGTGCCTTCTAGAGCTTATGGAGTCAAATGGACGACTTCTTCTAAGGCTGCAAATCAATTTTGATAACGCACAAAAGTCTAAGAGGAAAAGTGCATAGGAGAAGTAGTAACTTAAGTCCCCCTATGCATTGACCTCAAGAAACAAGATACTATGGTGAAGGCAATTCTAGGCCCTAACACCATTCTCTCCTTAGGATTTTTATGGGATAAAACTTAAGCAAAGATAACTAGATCAAAATCCTTAGAGTGCTAGCAATTTAGGGCTCTAGGGTTTCACTAGTCAGTAGATCAATTCAATGAAAATCTTGTCAAATAGAAAGTAAGAAAGTAGAAATTTAAGTTCCTTACTTCAAGCATTATGTATACCATGCAATTTCATAATCTTGTATGAGAAAATAAAACCATACACAAACCATTCAATAGATGAAAAAACTTGCATATTTTACTTACTTGAACCAAGAATAATCATGAAAATACCATGCAAGATCACCATAAAAACTTCCAAGATTGATCCAAGTTGCACAATTTAGCCTTATACAAGAGTGTGCCTCACAATTTCATCCAATATCCCTTAATAGGGCACAAATTTAAGACCTCTCCTCTTGTGTGAGGAGTTGTGATGTGTAAAATGAAAGTACTTTATGTTTATTTATATAAAAATTTGACCCTTAATTAATTTTAGGACAACAGTAAGGATGACCTAGCCAATTTACAAATAAAATCAATTTTGACATAAATAAAATTAATTAGAATCTAAATACACCTCCAAGGGTGATGTCATTCCCTTCTGGGTGACGTTGAGGCCCTAAGGTGGAATGATGAGCCTAAAATGTAGGGCGCTTGGCCTCCAGAGGCCCCAAATGAAGCCTACATGTGCCACTAGGCTCATAATTTCCTCCAAAACAAAAAACATAGCTTTGGATGATGTCCAGGGTCATGATCGTGATGTCCAGGGTCAACGTCCATGTGGAAGAGAAAGATCCCCCTAGGTCTAGGTTTGTCGAGGTGCATCCAAAGGCAACGTCCTTCTTTCTTCCTATTGCAAATATTCAATATCTTCTTACCTATTGATGGGGTAATAACATCCATATGTGGGAATTAATCCCCCATGAAGGTCCGAGCTAATAATTCCCTCATGTGTGCATGTCCACTGGGAAAAATCCTGTAGCAACAAAAAGAACGCCCTCTAGGGGTTCATAAGTCACACAGATCATAACATGTAAATCAAATCCAATAATTAAATTACCCAAACATGTGCATCAAACCCCCCTTTAACCCATAAAAATTCTCAAAAACGTTATGCAATTTGACAAATTAGGTCTAGAGAAGGTCTCAAGGCGTCCTATTGGGCTAACCTCTCTTAAGTTTGGGGTGTTTCCCAGGTGGGATCTAGTCCATATCATGTAAGTGTTTGAGGTGGTATGGGGTAAGTGTTTGGGAATAAGGTGCATGTGATAACAAGGAAATGTAAAATATTACTTGTGGGTGCCTTTGTAGAGGGAGAGTTGCACCTTGTCATAAATGTTATTGTTTCCTAGCCCATTCATTTCCTTTTACTCTTAACTTTATTGATTTTGATATTTTGCTTTTGTGCTTCAAGGGAATAGTTGAGGGGCAATGTATTGGCTTGATGAACAGAGGTGACAACGTTATCCACAAACATTTCATGAAGATGAGAAGGTTGACTCGTGATGAGACCCCCTTTCTCTTGGCTATGCCACCAAGAGCCACTACCCTGGTTTGGTGACCAGATAGGTGGTAGTTTCATACCTTTATATTCCCATGGTCATAATAGACCGGCTTGTGATGATACCTCCTATCCATCAACTAGTACCTTGATTTTTTATGTATCTTATGGGTCCCATTTTCTTATTGAGAAGATTTTCATTTCTTTCTCAGGGATCCTTGGGTGAAGCATCTCAAAGGTTTAAATATTGTCTTATAACTCTTTCCAGCTAATTTTACCCTCTAGGCATTTAGTCCCTTCTTCCCATGAGGTAAGGTACAACCCTTCCTAGTGTAGCCAATCTCAATTCCCAAACAAGGGTAGGGGAGATGAGAGGAATAAATATGGAAATTGGTAAGTATGGAGGGAACAAATGATGACTTTTAATAGAACCACCAAGTGGAAACCCATCCTAAAGGGAAATCAACTTACTAGGGAACTCTATCACCATTCCATGTATGAACGAGGAAAAGAGCACAATTTCCAAGAAAATGTCATGAAATTAATAAGAATTCAACACAAAATATTCAAGTTCTTCAAAAATCAGAGTGATACATACCATGATACCCCGACCCATTACCTCATGGAGCAAAACACACTTCTACTTCAGGAGCAGGCTGGTGGGATGGATACTGTCATTGTTGATAAATGGACTGCACTAAATAAAAGAGGGGCCCTCTAGGGACATGCTCAAGTCGTTCATCTCTTGGTACTCCATGTCTAGGACCTGTGGGCCTCGAGACGTGATCTCCTTAGTTATCCCTAGTCTAGGGGATAACAGGTAGCAATGATTTTGAACTCAACACTCCACCCTTCCTTGGCTTGCACCCAGTGTTCAATGTGGACCTCCTTTGGCCATATTCTCCACCATTATTGGACACCTCATAGATTGCAGAACAATTGACACCAACATATCTCAAGCCTGACTGCATGGAACAATCATCCATTGATCAGATAGTGGACATACATTTCAAGGGCACTCGCTAGTAGAGGATCAAGATTTATTGAGTTGTCAAGGAAGGGAAGATCCTACACCAAGGAAAGTGGCTCACTAGGGGCCAAATTCAACATAATTTTCCTCACCTGATGGGGGCACTCAATGCAATGGAGACCATTACTTCCTAAGGGGGGAGGACTGATCTAGGTGGATATTGGTGGCCACCCACCTATTCCAACTGGCTCCTCTTGACAATTTTCAGTTCAACACGTTCTTTTGTACTTCTTTTTAATTGTGGGTTCTACACTCTCGGTGTTGTCTGAAGCCATACACATCTTCCAGGTAGAAATTGGTGGCCCCCACCTAATCCAACTGGATTATTTTGGAATTTTTCATGTCAGTACATATTTTTGTACTTCCAAGTCCGTTTTGGGGCACTAAACAATGTTTTTCTGACTTGCCACAGTCAAACTATAGACAAAGTAAGATTTTGATGACACAATCTAAAATGGAGGTCGTATGCAAACATTATGACCTTGGGAAGTTGAGGTACCAAGTTACCCATCGGGGCCCACTTAATTTTTGGTGTTTCATCTCTTAGGGTTAGGTTTTTGTATGTCTAGGGTTTTTGCATTCATGAGTAATGTTAAAAGGCCTCTCGAGCCTCATTGTAATCATTCTACTCAGGTGAATGCACGTAGTAATCCACATCTCTTCTCAGAGATAGCTACCACAATTTGAGCAAATTGTTTCAAGTTCTGCAGTATTACAGTTTCAACCTATTTTATTTATTCAATAGAAGTTATTGTTCACTGGATATCTGTTGTTGTTCTTTGTATCTCTATGTTATTGTATTCAGTATTTTATTCCTTTCGTTCCACTCATAAATCTGGATCAGCAACGCTCTATTAAAATAATTCTCAACATAAAACTTATCATTCCCTCGACTCCTATTTATACTAAATATATCTACCACAACGACAATCTAGATGAATATCTTCTAGAGGTGGAAGCTTCTATTACGTCTTCTTACATTTGACTTATTCTTCCTTATTACTAGGCCTTATTAATATTGACCTTTATTACATGGAAAATATATTATTCTACCTACATTAGTGGTTAGGAAGGCTAGGTCCTTAACACATATGTGACACCTATAATGAAAAAATAATGCAAGTAATATACTATGAAGATGCTAGTGAGAAACTGAGTAGACCCTGATACCCTAGTAAAATGGAATTATGATCCAAAATATGATCACAAGTACATTCAAAAGGTCTAATAAATGTAATATAAGGATACATTGATATGATATAGACAATTCTGAGTGAGCGCCTGCGAG
>SNQJ01S0000047.1:400973-413006 GCA_010110895.2 Picea sitchensis
AGAGAGAGAGAGAGAATTTATAAATTACAATGTGGGGGTCGTATAAATATTGCTTAATGGGTGCCTTTTTCGAAGGTCATGTCTTTTAATTAATGTATGACCTTTATTTATCATACTTCTATATTTTATTTACTTATTATTATTACTTAGTTTTAGACTTTATGTATATAATAGAGGTCTGAAGAGAAAGACATAGGAATAAGAGCACATATGCACAACTCCAGCGGATGTGTTTTTATGAATACCTCTCAATATCTCTATTTTTGACATTAATTTTCTATAGGCTACACAAATCCATTGTCGACACATATAGAATCTCTATGTAGATTCAAAAAATATATAAAAAATCAAAGTTTAATACTTTTTACTATTTTTAATATGTTTTTCTCTTGACATATATTAGAATCCTAAAATACATAACTTTTTTATTTATTTTATAAATTTGTATGAGCTTAACCATTTTTAAAATAAGTTAGGCTAAGATCTACAACCTAAAAAAATAAAATGTTTGATAATGTTAATATCCTGGTATCTTGCACTAATGGAAGGGATTGTAATTTCAAGGACATAATGATTTTCATAATTTAAAAAAAATAAAAATAAATATTATAATTTTTTTTAAAATAGCTAGCACTCCAATAATGGGTTCTCTACAATTATGCAATTTTTTTAAGGAAATTCCACCATTGAGGTACTCAACACCTGCACTAACATAAGCATACACATTATATTTTTCTTGAAAAATAACAGACCATTGTTTGAATAACTCAAATTTCACATAGTCATTCATAGATTCTATAAATTTAAAAATTATATATTTTGGAAAGCTAATTCATTTAATTACATTTCATATTTTTACACCATATTCAAATTCATTGTAAAAGTACCTTGAATAATCCCTTAGAGAGTGTTGTTTTTCCATGTTTTCATTTCCGCTATTGCGTCATGAGATGCCATCATTATCTTGCACCCACCAAAGTCCTTTTTTTACGGATCACATTCATGCTTTGGAATTTTATTTATCAATGCGTTTTCCGATGATGTTCCTATAGATTCCAAGGATTTAGAATTCTAGCAATGGAGAAGAAGGTGAGGGATTTTTATTTGATACTAGTATAGTTGTTGGGACATTCACCTACGTGTCAAAAGACAAATTCTATTGATTGAGGTGCATCCCTTAGGATCCAATGAAATATGGTCCACTTTGAAAGATCAAATTTCTCTATTCACTTAGCTCAAACATGTAAAAATAATAGCATTTTCCACAAAAGAAATAAGATGATTTACCTTTCATGAGATTCATCCAATGATATTGACTCTATTTTTCTATTTTTGATGGGTGGGGTTACATTCCTATAAACTATCCTATCAAAAATCTCTTGGATAGAGCCAATGCCTCCATTCTGTATGTTGTTGGAGGGAGGTTTACTGATGCTGCATTCATTGGTTTTGCCACAAATTGATTTAAGACTAACTTGGTTACATGAGGTTCTTTGTTGATCACACTAAGTAAGGCTTTGAAAATCCTACCCATATGAGTTTGGGTATGTTTTTCTTATACAATGTTTCCCACAAAACCATTCCCACCACCAAGGTGCTTCCCTAAGGAACATGGGCATTGTAAGGAGATGACCCCATTTGGAAAGGGACGTCTTCGATGACTTGGGAGTCACCTCCACTACAAGTTTTCCACCAAAAGTGCAAAGGCTTTGAAGATATCCCTCTATGGTTTCGATGACCTTTCATCTTGGAGACATACCTCTATAGTTTCATAAGCACATAGATTTGTATACATCCCTCTATGTTTTGGGGGCATTTGGTTTTGGAGACATCCATCTCTATTTTTAGGGACCTTTTTATCCAACCTAACACCCATGTAGCACCATTTGTCCAATAAAATTATTCACTTTAGCTTCATACTCATACCATGACAAATATTATCTATGAGTTGGATGTTAGAATACTATGTAGTATACTTTTGTAATGAGGGATAATTGAAACCAGACATTTGGCTAACACCTTTATGAGATTAATATCAAGGAAAGCAATCATTCAAACCCACTTCTGTTCAATTGTATCAAAATACTATGTTCTAGAATGTTCAATTTAAAAACTGTTAATATTTTAATTTTAAAATATATTTAAGTAAGATATAACCTCGCTTTTCATCCCACGATGTCCACTTTTGTGAGCCATGCACAGGAAGACAATAAATACCTATACAATTTATAAAAAAATGATTATAATTGATTTTAAGTCAGATATAACCTCACTTTTCATCCCATGGTGTCCACTTTTGTGAGCAACGCACATGCGGACAATATATACATGTACAATTTATAAAAAAATAAAATAATCATGTAGTAGTTATATAGTGTTTATACTATTTTATATCTTCCACAATATAGAGGTTATGAATATGAATATAATAGTCACGACAATGATGAATAATAAGTTCCTTCCATTATAGCAAGGTTGAAGAAAGATCAATGATTTTCAGGCAATTGTTGTAGTAGAAAAGAGATAAAAAATTATTTGTGAAGCCACGTTTCCCCATATTACCGACAGATATCCCTACTGTCACCCTCTCCAACCCACACTCGATCATGCATTCTTTGGTTTTTATGTTATAATGGATATGTATTCTTCGGAAGAAAGGTAGTATAGTATTACCAGATTGGTGTTATCTCATATTTCTTACACTTCGTTGTATAATATATGTGATAAACACTATAATATATTCTTCTTAGAGTGTGGAAAATATAAAATATAATATCATCGTAAAACCATTAGTCATTAAACCATTTATCAATGGAAAGGCAAGAGTACCCATCAAAAAATGGTCGATAACAACTCATATTTATTTTAAAAATAATATAATGACTTTTTAGGCATCCCGCTCCATGCACAAATTAAAAGTGTTAATATAATGACTTTCCACATGTTTCCCTCCATGTATAGATTGGAGATGTGTGAAATAGCTTTCCACCTGTTTAATAATCAATATTTTTATATAAAAACTGTCTCACATGCAGGTTGTCCCTAAAGGAGGGGTCCAAGAGAGGTTGCATATTGTCCATGAAGGAAGGGTTCAAGCGAGGTTGCACTGAGCCATGAGGAAATGTAGAAGACAGGGTAAAACTAGGCATATGATGATCTATATGGTCGAGGATACCCTATTGTTAACAACTCTTCAAGATGAATTTTGAGGTCAACCATATTGGGTCCATAAATTATGTATGGCACCCTTTCAATTCAGGCTTCCTTGCTTGCAATGTATGTTCTAGTCCAGGGTAGGGTTTAGTAACAGCTTATAATCCCAACCTAGGTAGGATCTAGCAAGGTTGGAATCTACAAAAAACACATTTTATATTCATATTCATGACCATTAATTCGTCACCTTTACCTCTAGTTCTAGGTCAAAAACAAAATCATATGTTGTGACTTAAAGGCGATGGCCTAAAAGAACATTCATTCATATATCTCTTCCTCATCAACTACAATGATTGAAACAACGCGGCAGATCAAGAGGGCATTCGATATTTCTCTCTTATAACCACATGGCCTCCTTGTTTACCATGGGTTGAGCTCACCACAGTGCCAACCTTTATCCACCATAAAAGGACTTGATCCATGAGGAATTGTAGGGGTTTGGGGGTGTCCCGAAGCTATGAAGCTCCTCATTGGCACTCATAGGCTAGGGCGGGATCCTTCCCTCACCCAAAGGATGGGTGAGAAAATCTGTTCCTTTGGTCGAGCGTTAAAACCCTATGGGTCATTCAGTGGAAAGACTACGTAGTGAAAATGAAAGGGATTCAGATAGACACAACTCCACGACATACTTTCTTTCTTGTATGTTGTGTATTTATGAATTAAAGAATCTCTATCCAGGTGGTCTTAATTCATTAAGGGTGTATCTATATTATCCAGTGAAGTAAGGCATGGACAACTAGCACAGGGAAGCATGTCCCGCCAAATATGATGCTACTGAGGCAAGAGCTGCCACTTGTAGAATTAATGAAAACTAATTTCAAGTTATTAATAGATCAGAACATAGAGTGGGAAAGATTCAAAGAGTTTTGTATGGTTGGTCCCCTTCTTCCATTAGACATCAAATCGAGATGGATCGACATGGCTCTTTTCATGGTGTGATGTTGGATGGAAAAGGCTCTCGGTATGTGGGAAATGGGTATTTTTCTCTTCTCATGTGGTTTCTTGTTTCTCCTTAGTTAACAAAGATACGTTTTGTTATTTGACCCAACTAGAAGAATAATATCAAGACGAATAGGGTGATCGATGACGCAAACCTATTGAAGTCAATGATCAAGAAAAATATTGGAATGCTTACCAGTCAGACATAAGTAGAGCCCATATTAGATTTGAGGAAACTGATGTATTGATATAGGAAAAGAAACAAATAGGTGGATACTACTCTACTATGATGGGTTATAATCTAATTATGGATACTATGATAGTACTATAATCTAATTATGGGTGTATGTTGTCTAACGAAATCCAGTATACAATGGATACTTTGCATCGGTGATTTCGTGAGCTATTCGAAGGACCACTCAAATGACCAACATTGAGTCAAAGCTAAGTAGCTAAGCAACTTTGAAAGCATGTGGTAAAGTAATGGGGAGTTTCGTTTATCTTCATATCAGAGAGGGGTGATCCTTTGGCCCTGAACATCAAGTGCTAGAGGATTCAATGTCTTAGTGGATAATTGGCTAATCTTCAAAGAAGAAATTGAAGGTGATCATCTGCAAGAAGGAAATTAAAGGTTAGTTTTGAAATTCTCTACTTAAAATTCTGAGAAAATTTTGAAGCATGCAATGTTCGACAACTTAGGTATTCCAACAGAGGATGAACACCTTCAATAACCACTCACACAACCATATCAAATATTAACACACCGATGTTTTGACGTGGTAAAACCCCTACGGGGAAACATCCACGACCCCAACCAACGCGACCACTTGGAGTAGTTTATTAATGCAAAAGAAAAATATTACAGAGAGATTTTACAAGAGAGTTTCATATAATCAATCATCGGAAAATGATCCTCCATGCTCTTTAAATAGAGATAATGGACCAATCGGGTGTTAAGTCATGGATCAATGGTTGTTAAGATCTAGGAGACTATGAATTGTCAAATCACTCTATGTCGGGAACATATCGTGACCATTAGATTTCCTAACTACAAATACATACTAATGCGTACTAAAGAAACACACTAAGAAACACCCTTTTACCTAATGACACATTAGACCAAGTAGATCTTAACTAACTCCTAAGTGTCTAAATATCCTAACATCCCCCCTTAAGAACAACTTCGGATAGGATTGAAGTATTTACAATAGTGACACAATATGAGAAGGAAGGAGGAATTAGAGCCTATCCCTCCTTAATGACAACTTCCCGAACTCCTAACATAGATCAAAGTTTGGAAAACTTCGTTTCTATTAGAGACTTTGTGAAAATGTCTGCAACTTGATCTTCTGTAGGGAAAAAGAGAACTTCAATAACTTGATCATGAATAAACTTTTTGATTAATTACATGGGTAGCTCGATGTGCTTGTTGTGCTAATGTTGAACTGGGTCTTTAGCGAGCTTGATGGCACTCTGATTGTCACAACAAAGGTTGGCCAGGTGATGCTGCTGGAATCCAAACTATGAAAGGATTTGTCGAAGCCACAAAGCTTCCTGACTTTCATTTACCATTGCTCGATACTCTACTTCTACTGAAGAAAGTGCAATAGCTTGTTGTTTCTTACACAACCAAGTGACAGGTCTTGAACCAAGGCTGAAAACATAACCTACTGTAGACTTCCGATCATTAGGGTCGCTGGCCCAATCTGAATCAGTGAAACCAACCAATAAAGGAGTCCCCTATGAACTGTAATGTATCCTGAACTGAACTATACCACAGACATAGTGAAGTATACTTTTAGCTGCTTTCCAATGGCTTTCATGGGGTGTTTGCATATACCGGGCAATAAGACCAACAACAAAGGAAAGATCAGGATGAGTATGAGTCAAGTATAAGAGGCTACCAACTAACTCATGGTACAAAGTGGCATCAATTTCGGGAGAAGTACAGGTGTTAGTAAGCTTGAATCTAGACTGGAAGGGAGAAGGGGTTGGTTTACAATCATCCATGTGAAAGAGACGAAGAAGGTGACAAGCATACTTATACTGGGAAAGAAAAATCCCTTCATTGGTTTGCAAAACTTGGAGGCCATGGAAATAGTGTAAAAAACCTAAGTCTGTTATTTCAAATTTATTCTTAAGGATGGTTTTCACATGGTTTAAAAGTTTTGAGTCAATAACAGTAAGGATAAGGTCATCAACGTAAAGGACACGCATTATGATATGGCTTCCTACTTTCTTGGTATAGACATTAGGATCAGATGGCATCTAGAGAATCTGATGTCAATAAGAAAGTTGTCCATTTTGGCATACCAAGCTTGGGGAGCTTGCTTAAGACCATAAAGAGATTTCTTAAGGCGACAAATAAGGCTAGAGTCATTATGGACATAGCCAAAAGGTTGTTCCATGTAGATTTCTTCTTGCAAATATTCATGCAAGAAGGCGGATTTAACATCCATCTGATGGACCTCCCATTTATTTGAGGCAACCAAGGCAAGAACAAGGCAGATGGAATTAATTTTGGCTATAGGGGAAAATGTTTCATTATAGTCAATTCCTTCAAATTGGGAAATCCTTTGCCAACTAATCGAGCTTTGTGTCTTTCAACACTTTCATATGATGCATACTTAGTTATGTAGACCCATTTACACTTGACAAGTTTTCTTCCTTTTGGAAGAGGTACAAGATCCCAAGTATCGTTGGCCATTAAAGAACGATGCTCTTCATTCATTGTTGTATCCCAATATGGATGACCTGAAGCTTTTGCAAATGTCTATGGATCTGGAGTCTCTAAAACTTGAGCCAAAAGAGAAGAGGCTCGTTGGAACGAACCCATCTATGAAGAGGATTCTCATGTTGAACGAATCCATCTATGAAGCGGTGGAGCTAGTGTTGGTTCAAGTTCAAAGGACTCATATGGAGTAAGGTGAGTAGGCGGAGGTGGATTTTCATCCTCACTGTCATCATCTGAAGAAGAAACCAGAATAAGAACAAAAGAAGGCACAAAAGTCGAAGATGGTTCATAGGACGAAGAAGGCACAATCGTCGAATTAGGCTCGTAGGCCAATATATTTTCATCAAATTTAACATATTTTCTAATAATAATTTCATTACAATGTGGTTGAAGAAGTATATAACCTTTGATATCTTCAGAGTAACCAACAAATATACACTTCTCACTTTTAGGTTGAAATTCTTTCCTTTCTTCATCAGGAATGTGAGCCCATGCTATACTTCCAAATACACGGAAGTGACTTACATCTAGTTTAATTTTAGTCCAAGATTCTTCCAATGTTATATTTTTAAGAGCCTTTGTGGGAGTGCGATTTACTGTGAAATTTGCACAGTTGATTTCTTCCACCCAATACTTTAGACTTAATCCCTTAGATTGGATCATACAATTAGCCATTTCTTTTAATTTGTGGTTCTTTCTCTCAACAACACCATTTTGTTGTTGTGTATATGGAACAATGTGTTGCATTTGGATTCCTTGTGTAGTGCAATAACTTGTAAATTTATTGTTCACATATTTGATTTCATTATCTGTTCTTAACTTTTGAATTTGATGTCCATATTTTTTTTCTACAAGGGCCTTGTAGGCCAAAAACTTGTCAAAATTTTCACTCTTAAGTTTTAATAAGTAAACCCAAGTGAGTCTAGAAAAGTCATCAATTAAAGTTAAGAAATACTTGCACCAGAAAAAGAAGGATAAGAAAGGGGACCACACAAATCACTGTGAACAAGATGCAAAGGGCCCGAGGCGTGCCAAAAGGCACATTTGTCAAAACTATCCCGATGATGTTTGCCAAGAACACAACCGACACAATCAACATCTATGCATGAAACAAGAGGAAGGCCAGTCACCATCTGTTGATTACATAGTTGTTGCAATGAGAGATAGTTTAGATGACAAAAACACTCATGCCAAAGTTTTCTCAAGTCATCGCTATGGGCAACAAAAACTGATCAAAAATATGATGACCCAAAGTTTTCAAACTTGTACAACCTGGTAATATCATCAACAATTATAGTTGCAAGAACATGCTTAGGATATTTTAGATCCTTGATTACAACTTAGTGAGGTGAAAACTCTACGGTTTTACCTTCACCTAAATGAGTGATTTGATATACTGATAGAAGGTTACAAGAAATACTTGGAACACATAATACATCATTGAAATAATCGTTTTCTACTTGAACTGTTCCAGATCCTTCAACACTAAGAGATCTATCATCACCAAGAAATATTTTCTTGGTGCTACATTCATTTAGAACAAAAAATATGTCTCTATCCTTAGCCATATCATAATATGCTCCAGAATCAATAAGCCACTCATCAGAAGAAGAAGTAGAAGTTGTATTAAAGGAAAAACTAGAAGCAGAAAGTGCATGTACATGAGAAGAAGAAGAAGAAGTATCTAATCAATACTGATTTTGTGATTCTTCATCACTGCTTCTAAAGCTACCATGTTGTTGAAACATTTGGACTCATCGTGACCATCTTTATCACAAAAGTTGCAATGTTTGTCAGTCTTCTCACTTTTATATTTTGCTGCTTTGTCACCATTAGGAGAAGAAGTTGTCTGANAAAGTTTTCTCAAGTCATCGCTATGGGCAACAAAAACTGATCAAAAATATGATGACCCAAAGTTTTCAAACTTGTACAACCTGGTAATATCATCAACAATTATAGTTGCAAGAACATGCTTAGGATATTTTAGATCCTTGATTACAACTTAGTGAGGTGAAAACTCTACGGTTTTACCTTCACCTAAATGAGTGATTTGATATACTGATAGAAGGTTACAAGAAATACTTGGAACACATAATACATCATTGAAATAATCGTTTTCTACTTGAACTGTTCCAGATCCTTCAACACTAAGAGATCTATCATCACCAAGAAATATTTTCTTGGTGCTACATTCATTTAGAACAAAAAATATGTCTCTATCCTTAGCCATATCATAATATGCTCCAGAATCAATAAGCCACTCATCAGAAGAAGAAGTAGAAGTTGTATTAAAGGAAAAACTAGAAGCAGAAAGTGCATGTACATGAGAAGAAGAAGAAGAAGTATCTAATCAATACTGATTTTGTGATTCTTCATCACTGCTTCTAAAGCTACCATGTTGTTGAAACATTTGGACTCATCGTGACCATCTTTATCACAAAAGTTGCAATGTTTGTCAGTCTTCTCACTTTTATATTTTGCTGCTTTGTCACCATTAGGAGAAGAAGTTGTCTGATTGGGTTTGGGACCCTTATATTGCTTGTTGTTGTGGCGAGGATTTTGCTTCTTGGGATTCTTGGGTTTATCTTTCTGATGGACGAATAAGGCTTTGTTGGAGGTACCTGTAGTGTTGATTACTCCAAGTTGTACAAGCTTATCTTTCTCTCTAATCAAAGCATCACAAAATTTCTCAGGACTGAGTTTTTTATAAGCTATCCCTAGAGCCTCTTGCATGGCATAAAAGGTAGATACAAACAAATAATATGCACTACCTAGCTTATAAAAAATAAGATAGATGCAATGATCTTCTTCAATCTTTATCTTATAAAAAATAAAATATGTCTGAGATTTGTTTATTTGAAATGAGATTCAAAGAAAGAAATATTAAGGTATATCAACATTTTTTATTAAAATTTGATTATTTAAATGAGATTAGAAGAAAGAAATGGCCCAAGTGACGGAGGAAGGAGTAGAATAGGTGTTCGTGGTTGGAGACTGTCAACACTGCGATATCTGTTGATTGTGAGGACTCCACGAGTCGCGCTTGTGTTCGTTAACACGCAAAGACGGAAGCAAAATCTTCACACGCGAATCGAAATGGCTGGGTAGGTATTCATAGGCTTATAGATCTCACTTGTTACTAAATTTTCGAATGTATTTATAAGTGGTTATTTATAAAATGGGAGAGTAGAGTATAATATAGAAATATTCCAAGTTAAATATCAATACATTCAATGTATTCTATTATATAGAATGTATAAGTTGTTATCAGTTTTAACTTATTTTAAAGATTATTGGAGAGGTTGAGAGAATAGTGGTTAAGATATGTATTAATGCACAAAGTTTGCAGCTGGTAGTAGATCAACATAGAAACCAGTATTTATAAAGTTGTCTGTACTTGTAACGTTGTCTTATGTTAATAGTCTAATAGTCTAAAGGCATGTAATATCCAGCCTGTTACACAGCATTGAATGTTGATGTGGGTGGATTATAGGTCGTTGGATTTGAAAAAAAATCAGATTGGACGGCCTATAATCCACCAGCCCTAGTATTCAATAGCAATTCAGATCCCATGACTTATAATCCACTGGCCCCAACATTCAATGCTGCAGGCTGTATATTGGTGGCCACCTTCTATCTTTTGGTTTTTTCTGGATATTTAATTTTGCCCAAATTAAATGAAAAATTGTTGGATTTACAAATTTGAGTGACTAAATCTAATTTTTTGAGTAAGATGAATCCATTTATACATTATGCAATTTAAACAACAAAAAATTGTAATTTCTAAATTTATGTCACCAGATTGGAGTAAAAAGAGCACAACCTAGAATATTTAAAAAAGATAGAATGTTTAGACAAGTCCCTCTTTATGTATGCATATTCTTCTTATATGTATGCTACAAATTTCATGACAGTATATGTATGCAGGTTCTTCTTATATGTATGCTGCAAATTCCATGGCAATATATTAACTCACTGTATTAGTTAGAAATGATGGAGCTAAGTATTCAAAGTCTGCAATTAAAATAAAAGTTAATAGCCCATAACCTCCATACCTATTACTAATGATGGAGATAGAGTTATACCCAAAGAAATGTATCAAAGTCTCTAATTATATTCCTAAACAGAATGCTTTGACCATTGCTATCCTTCTAAAACCTACAATAAAATTGTGTATACTCAATTTCTCAAAATTAGCCTTGACCCTTGCTATCCTTCTTAAACTTAAAATTGTGTACACTCAGTTTCCCAAAATTATAAGTAAATTTTAAAATTACAAATAAATTTTGTATTCCTAAACAGATTGCTTTGAACATTGCTATCCTTCTTAAACCTAAAATTGTATACACTCACTGTCCCAAAATTATAAGTGAATTTTAAAATTACAAATAAATTTTAGTATCTATGCTAAGTACAAATTATATACCATGATTCCAATGTACATTAACCTATGTTTCTGCATAAACACAAACATGCTACTTGTGGTGGGAGTCATTCATAGATTCTTTCTTCGACTGACCTTCACATATTGGTAAATGTGGTTACAGAATTACAATAATAATAAAATACGTTTCTTATTTCCACCGATACTAATAGCTAAACATTTTTAGTTGCAGCAAGTTGTATAAGCAAATAACGCGATTTATATGTTGTGAATTTCATCATCATCCTAGCTCCGAACCTCATTCGCTTTATAGTGACCGGTCAAGGAGAGGAAGCATCAATCGGCATCATACTGGATCCGAACCTAGTTCACTTTATAGTGACCGCCGAATGCTAGGAAATATCAACCTCTGGTTAGGAGAAAGGTTGGTTATGGAACATTAGGTTTCAATGTTCATGAAAATTGTTTAATATGCTTCCTAAATTCATTTTAGGATTGCTATGCTTTTTGAATGTGGAGTAGCAGTAACTTAAGGCTATATCTATAATAATATGCTTTTCAATTTTTATAATACTTTAACTATCCAATTTTTATAATGATGATGATGATGATGATTAACGTCCACTAAGACCTAATTGGTCTATTAGACCTTAAGAGGGTAAGTGATTACTTGTGATTCTTTAGAATTTTGTTTCTGTGCTCGAAAAGCATTAAGAGAAGGTTTCCAAGATCACCATACTTTTGTTGAGTTAAGAGGTTAGGA
>SNQJ01S0000047.1:416386-464680 GCA_010110895.2 Picea sitchensis
TGATCAATTATTTTTCCTAGCCTCTTTGCTTCTATGAGGTAAGTTGTATCAATTTGTGATTTATTTTTTAATTCTTCTTTTACTATTGCTAGTGTATCCTCCTTTTGTTGTTCTTTTATACCAAAAATTATGAGGTTCAAGGCATATCCCACATAAATGATATTAATCACATTATTATTATGAGATATTTATTGATTTTCCAATTAAACATTATTTTTACTTATATTTATCAAATCACAATATCAACTATTATATATTAATTAATATTATTTACTATGTTTTTTAACTTATAATAATTATTATTATATATTAATTAATATTATTTACTATGTTTTTAAAATTATAATTATTATTATAAAATGTTTATTGATTTTCAAATTATATATTATTTATATTTATATTTATATTTATCAAATCATAATATCAATTATTATATATTAATTAATATTGTTTATTATATTTTTAAAATGAATTTATAAAAATACCATACTTCTTAAATATATTTAGTTTATTAATTAATTAATTATATATAATTTTTAGTTAAATTTAATCACAATATTAATGATCATAATTAATTTTACGATACCAATTATCATACATTATTATAAATTATCATGTATTAATTTAAATTACTTGCCATACTTCTTAAATGGAGAAGCAACGTGTATTAATTTAAATTACTTGCCATACTTCTTAAATGGAGAAGCAACGCCTTAAGAAGAAGATTTGATAGGTCTCTTTATAATATTTTTTTAATATTTTAATTATCCAATTGTAATTCTAAATATATCAATATTTTTTAGATTGTAATTATTCAATTGTAACTTTAATTATATCAATTGTAATTGGTTAAAAAATTTAAATAAAACAAAGCATGTTTTTTTTTATATTTTTTTAATATTTCAATTATCCAATTGTAACTCTAAGTATTTTTTTTAGATTGTAATTATTTAATTGTAACTCTAATTATATCAATTGTAATTGGTTAAAAAATTTAAATAAAACAAAGCATGTTTTTTTTTATATTTTTTTAATATTTCAATTATCCAATTGTAACTCTAAGTATATCAATATTTTTTTTTAGATTTTAATTATTCAATTGTAACTCTAATTATATCAATTTTAATTGGCTAAAAACTTCAAATAAATAAAACAAAGCATGGATAATAAGTATGGCAAGCTCAAAGTTTGCATTGAAGTAAAATTTAATTTTATAGGGAGGAAGTTAAAAAGTAGTTAGTTTCAATTTTTTTAATTAATTTTTATCTAAATTTAATAAAAAAAATTGTTTAAAATTATAATTATAATTAATTGGTGGTAATTTTCATATTAAAATTTTTAATTTATTTTAAAATATCTTCAAATTTAAAAAAACCAAAAAATATGTGGATTAACTTCCTCACATAAAAAAAAATAGATTTATTAAAAAACCAATTTGTTAACTTTTTACTTTCGTCCATTTCATAATGAAAGAAAATATAACATCTTAAAGAGTCAACCACGTCATGTTTATTTAAAAAAACCGACTAGTCATGAAGATATAACATTTATACTAAGGCATGCATAATTTACAACATCTATTTGAGCTTGTCTACTTTTAACTAAATTTCATAGTATATTAAGGTATACTATTTATGATAAGATATAGCCACTTTAAAATTGAGTTTCTCCACTTTTTAATTCACTTCACCTTATAATACATGAAGATATAACATATATACTTAAAAATACATAATTAACCACATCATGTTTCTTTTAACATAAAAAAAAAAAACTCTTAATTATTATATTATAATTTTAAATCTCAATTCATTCATTATTTCATTAAATTATATATTTTTAAAATAAAATGTAAATTATTGAAAAATTTATTAATTACCACTTTATATTTTATATTAAATATCAAAATTTATATACACTTTATATGTATTAAAAAATAAACCTATTGAACTTAAAATGCAATGTCATATCTTTACATTGTATCAAGTGTCAAATTTATATACAATTTACATATACACTATGCAATCACATTAAACTTAACATGTATATCTTTACATTGTATCAAGTGTCAAATTTATATACAATTTACATATACACTATGCAATCACATTAAACTTAACATGTATGGCATAAGTGTTAATCAACCAGAAACATATTAACCTGGAATGAAAAATGTGTTAAATGATTTTCTCACAAAACCATATCCATTTAAACTATGGATGTGCTTGTTTTATAAATCACTATTCCATACTCATCTAAATCTTAAACTTGCTTTATACTTTATTTATGATGGGGATTCTTGATATTTAATTACAAAGAGTAGTATACTCTATAATTTTATAAAAAAATTCAAAATCATAAAGACTAATATTATTTAAAAATAAAGATGTATTTTGACCTTAATTTCAAAATATATATTTTAAATAGATAAAAAAAAATATAGATTTCAAATATACAAAATTGTAAGGAAATATACATTTTAAATAAAAAAATCTAAAATAATAAAACTAAAATCCTTTAAAAATATAAATGTAATCTTTTTAAATAAAAAAAATTTAAAATATATATAAAATTAAATAAATAATTTTTTAAAATAGTTATATATATATATATATATATATATATATATATATATATATATATATATCTATATCTATATCACTATGTCTATATCTATATCTATATCTATATCTATATCTATATCTATATCTATATATTATATAACCTATAATATCATAAAGAAATTCAAAATCACAAAAACTGAATCATCCACTAAAAATATTTATGTGTTTTAATTAAAATGTTCTTTAAACAACATAAATTCTAAATACATAAAATAAAAAATAAAAAAAAAAAAAAAAAAAAAAAAAAAAATTCAAGATCATGAAACCTTGAATCATTCACTAAAAGAATTTATGTGTTTTCACTAAAATGTTTTTTAAAAAACATAGATTTTAAATACATAAAACTAGTAGAGGTAAATGTAAATAAAATAATTTTTTAAAATGGTATGTATATATATCTATATATATATATTTTTCAAATAAAAAAAAAATTAAAATATATAAAATTAAATAAATAATTTTTTTTTTTAAAATAATTATATATATATATATATATATATATATATATATATATATATATATATATAACCTATAATATCATAAGAAATTCAAAATCACAAAAACTGAATCATCCACTAAAAATATTTATGTGTTTTAATTAAAATGTTCTTTAAACAACATAAATTCTATATAACCTATAATATCATAAGAAATTCAAAATCACAAAAACTGAATCATCCACTAAAAATATTTATGTGTTTTAATTAAAATGTTCTTTAAACAACATAAATTCTAAATACATAAAATAAAAAATAAGAATATAATATAACTTATAATTTCATAAAAAAAATTCAAGATCATGAAACCTTGAATCATTCACTAAAAGAATTTATGTGTTTTCACTAAAATGTTTTTTAAAAAACATAGATTTTAAATACATAAAACTAGTAGAGTCGTAACTCGCTACGGTTGGTAATTAGCTGCGAACATGGATTCCTGAAAATGAAACGCTCCATGCTCATGCAATAGGTGGGTATGAAACGTGCAGACAATTGAGATACACGGATAACTGAGAAGGAAGTTGAAGTAGTGCTCGTTAATAATCCAAAAGTGACAATTATATGGTGCTACATTAATTTCTTAATATGATTAAGTAAATGTTAAAAAGTAAACAACTTAAAGGATGCATTCATAAATACAAGGAAGTTATGAAGAGTAAATGGCATTTATTGATTTGGGAGGATGACTAAAAATATGCCAACATCTTCAATTGTTAGCCATCAAATTAGAATTTTAGATTAAAAGATCATTAATCGTGCTCATTACCAATAAATATACACCTTTCAACATAATGAAACTAATATATATTTTAACTAAAATATTTTTAAAAATATATATATTTTAAAAACATAAAATTAAAATTAGGAAAAAAATTATCATAAAAATCATTTCAAAATAAATAAAATTATAAATTATAAATCTCATCATTTATATTATAATTACAAAATTATAAATATTACAATTTAAACAATAATTATTAAATATTTAATCAATATTAAAAATATTAAAATACTTTGTAAATATTTGTTACAATTCACAAACAAAGTAAAAAGACAATTCGCAAACAACTTAATATATAAGAGGGATTCTTTAGGTTTCGTGAATTAATTGTGGAAAACTCTATATACTTCATCCATTTTATTTTATTTTATTTTATTTTATTTTTATTTTTATTTTTATTTTTATTTTAAGAAACATAATTTTAAAGAAAGTTTGATAAATTTAGAAAATTTAGAAATAAGATAAATAATATTATTAAATACATTTAAAGAATTTTCAATAAATTTAAAAATAAGATAAATGTAAAATTTGATTAGTATAGATTTTTAAAGGGGTAGGATATGTATACTTGAGTAGACTTTACTAGTCAAATTGTTGGAATTATAGTGGATTTCTCTATGGTACTTCTTTACCCACACACCTTTTCAAATAAAGAATGCTCAATGCAAAATTTGATTAGTATAGACCCATGATATAAGGTTAAAAGTAAAACTATAATTTTAAATTTCTATGATATGCAAGGTCACAAGTTCAAATCCATTTGGTGTTTGGCTTGGTTATGATTTTAAAAATAGATTACAATGGGTCTCTCAATGTTATTTCTTTAACGAAACACCTTTTCAAATATAGAATGTTCAATGTAAAACTTGATTGGTATAGACCCTTGATATAAGGTTTAAAGTAAAAAGATAGTTTTAAATTTCTATGATATGCAAGGTAACAAGTTCAAAGAGATAGGGTATGTATACCTCCATAGATTTTATCAGTCATGCACCAATTTGGTGTCTGACTTGACTGTGACGTTAAAATTAAAGAATGCTCAATGTTATAAAGAATGCTCAATGTTTAGACAGAGAATAAACTATATGTTAAAACACTAATCATTAGTTAATTGGTTAGTTAAGTTAACCTAATTGCTATACAGTTACATGACAATTATGATCTTTAGTTACATTACAATTATGATCTTTTGTATTATATATGTACATCTATGTACATGATCATTAATAGAAGTATTGATGAATAGAGTATGCCTTTTTTGCCTTTGTTTATTTATCTCTCTTCATCATGGTTTCCCAATTGCTTCAGTTATTTACATTATGTTTCTGCTATTTTCTTCATTTTTAATCTAACAGTGGTATCAGAGCGCTTAAGTGAGGGTCTAAATTCACGCTGCGATTAGGCATAGATAACCAAGAAACTTGCACGACAGACATGGCATCATTGGAGGCTTCCAAGGAGTAACCTCCTACTCAAATCCTCGCGTTAATATCTGAGTGTGAGCATTTCCTACCTCAACCACCTGCCATTCCCACCGCTACAACTCCTGTCTCCCTCGGTGAACTCTTCATTGTAATCTTCAAATTTCTGCTGGTAGGGGAGTGTGAGTCACTGCTAGAGGAGAGCGTGAGTAGCTGTTGTGTGGAGGAGAGCGTGAGGTTCAATGTGAATATCCGATCACTTCGAAGCAGCTAAGAATTGAAGTGAGAATGTGCAGCGAAGGAGTTTTGAAGATGCTGCAAATATATCTCTGCGTAAAATCACATGAAAAAATTGTTGGAAAGAGTCGTGGAGGAAACTGGTAGGCCGAGAGTGTTGATATAAAATTGAAGAATTTATGTTATTTAATTTTGTTGGAAAAATACTGTATACTTGGAGACCGGTTTTTGGTGCGATAAACACCTATGGAGACTCGCAACTTGTGTAAAAGACTTGCCCAAAATTGTTGTGGTGAAGAAGCTCAGCCACAAACAAAAACGATAAAGAGAAGTATTTAATTATCAATTTTAAAATGGTATTATTTTGCCAACCCGGATGAGAAACGACCGTTGAGCATTCTTTTGCCAGCCCGGAGGAGAAACAATTTTTGAGCGAAGATAAACAGATTTCGAGATGTGCAATCTCTACTTGGTAATCGACTTGGAAATTAATGAGGTGATCTTCATTTTTATGATTTTATAAACTTCCCTTTAAAACTCCTCTCAAAATTATAAAGGTTATATGAATTTCCAAAGCATCATATGGTGAAATAGTTGAGAGGCATATAAATTTATGGTTCCACTAATTTAGCCATCTTTGGTTATAGAACATTACATTTCCTAAAGAACATTAAAGTATTGAGGGTTAACTCTATGAAAGATTTTCTAAGATTTTTTTTATTTGGGAGTAATAAGCGTATGAAAGATTTTCAACAAGTTTTTTATTTGGGAATGATGAGTGATTTCATTAAGTTATAAAAGAAAAAAATAATTCAAGGGAAACTTAAAGAGTTATAAGGTGTATTCTTTTTGCAATAGAACTTAAGGAGTTATAAGAATGTTTGCAAATACAAAATTGTTTGTAAGTGGAGTTATAAGGGTTTATTATTTATTTGAAGACCTTTTTGTAAAGGTGTTATAAGGATTTTTTGGAATTTATAAGGAGTCCTGTTTGACCCAACCAAAATTAAATAAGGGGGTCTCTCTTAGGATTTTTGTGTGCGTTATTGGTTATCCTGTAGTTTTTTTGGCATTCATGCAACAGACGACTGCTCTTCACATGCACAGTAGAATACAAAATTGAATTTTGTGGCATCAACATACAAGCATATCTCTTCCATATTCTGCATAATGGCAAGAATTGATGATCCGAATGGATCTCCGCACGTGAAAGAACTTAGCGCCATGTTGATTTCAAGGTGGCGACAAAAGTGTTTAAGTGGATTTAAATGATGCTTTCTTGAGTTTTATTTCTCATGCATTTAATTATGCATATGTGGGAAAAATACTTCATGCATTTTTCATATTAGTTTGATTAATGCTTTTATGAAGTGCTCATGCATTTTATGTGCTTTAATAACTCATACATTATTATTATTCACTTGTAATTAAAATGATTAATATTTGTGAGAGGAAATTTGTCTCACATATTATTCATTTATTAATTATGGAAATTGGTTTTCATGTGAGAAACCACCTCACACCAATTTGCCACTTTTCTCAATTGTAGGTTGAGAGAATCAAGGGCATGGTTGGAAAGTCTTTGGGTAGTTTTGAGACTTTTCCATTTTAAGCCTAAGATGGTTGAAGATCCTACTTTTAAGGATCTTGCTTTTCCTTCTTTGTAATCAGATCCTACAATTGTGGATCTTGTAATTAATGCTCTTAGTTGGAGAGTGAGTAAGGAAAAACTATATATATTTCTTATGTGAGCCATGTTGAAAGGAGGAGAAAGGAGAGAGTGCTTAGCTATTGAAAGCCATAGTGCTGAGCTAATGAAGAGCCATAGTCCTTGAATGTAAGAGAGTTTTGAGAGCTCACTTTGATGAAGGAATATAGAAGATCTGCATTCCATTTGAGGCAGGACCGGAGACGTAGTGATGCAACCCCGCTCTCGCAACAGCAGTAGGTCGCTCCACCAGGACCTTCTTCGCTTCACAGGCCTGAAGATTCAACGCCCTTCTAACTCCTCTCGGGAGTCTTCGTCACCCACAGGATACTTCTCGGTGATCTCCTCTTCTCGTATTGGGAGATCGGATCTCGCGATATCGCGAGGCTTGTAACACCGCTCTCGGCCACTCAACTGCCGAGTCCCGAATGCCGACGGGTCAATAGTCAACGGCTCCGTATCGAGGATTTTCTTCTCGGGAAAATGCCATCTGTGAGGTAGACCTTTAGTGCTTACAAACCCCAAATGCCGAGATGTTGATTCTCCATGACAGCGCCACCTGTCCTCCACTTACTCCCTGGGGTCCCACGTGACCACGTCACTTCGGGATTTTGTGGATCGTGAATCCACTAACAAGTTCTCTGGCGTCGTAATCGCCGAACGCCGAACCCCGACTCTCCCGGGATCCAATGCCACGCGTCCCTTCCCTGATCGACGGCTCTGACTAAATCGGGAAATCGTGATTCACGATTTCGACCTGCATGTAACTCTTGCACTCGCCAACCCCGATATGCCGATACACAATGGCCAATGGTTTCTACCTGCGCTCGAGGGTTAAATTCCTCGCTACATCTCCCAAATCCGACGATCCACGGGACTTCGTGACTCTCCACGAAGATTTTAAGTCGTCGTTTCTCTTCCTCTAGAGAATCCTCCTTCTTCCAAGCTTTCCCCTTGGTTCAAATCTCTCCCAGACCTGTTCCTACCATATGAACGAGGAACTATCCCTCCTGAGATGAATTGTCACTGACTCCTTCAGAGACTTAAGCACGCTGCTTTTGTTCCACCTTCAACAACCTTCAAAGTGTCGAAGTCTTCCCGGACTCTGGGCACTCACAGCCACTATAATCTTGGCCTTCCCTTTTCTCAGCCTTGCTACTGAGGCTTCACGTCCAACCTACACTCGCCTGCACGGTTCGAATAACACAACTCCAGGATATGAGAATAAGAGTTTAACTGTAGAGCCTCCTCAACGCACTCTATGTGGAGGAATTCAACTGCACTCTATGCAGGAATCTCCTGGCTCAAACAGAGAAACAATTGAAAATCATTCACTCATTCTCTTAGGTTTCGAACCTGATATGCAATCACATACGCAGCATATAGAAGATAAGCATAAAAAGAAGCAAGTATACAACAGCACAATATCAACAACACACAGAGATCAAACACATCCATGGAATTGAATCAAAATCTTTCCTATTAATTCAATCTGTGTACATGGAGGTTCTTCACAAGCTCTCTATTCTCCTTCTTGCTCCTGTCTCTCTCTGCTAATGCTGAATAATCTGGGTGTTAATGATACAATTATCCAAAGGAGGGTGTCTATACTCCGTTTTCCCTCTCGAAAGTAAAACTGTCTAATCTAGACTTAACTATTTTATCTATTTACATTAAATCTAATAAATGCCTCAGCCACCTAAGGACGATAGCTTATCCGCTCAAGGTCCGTTACAATGTACAAGTGTGCTTCATCACATCAACGCATTAATTTTTGGCGCAGTCAAATATTACAAGGTTCCAAAATTTGAATGTTGGCGTCTTCCATCTATTTCTTTGCTCCACGCGCTGGCTCGCTTGATCAAGATGTGGATGCTCCTGCATCATACTCCTCGGCTCAAAAGATTTCATGGGTTCCTTTCAATGAGCTGCTGCACGGTGTGACCATGCTTTTGTATGATTGTCTCTATTTCCCAGCTGGCATCCTCCACTGGGTGGTTCTTCCATTTCACCAGGTACTCAAAATACTGCTTCCTCCTGGTTTTCTTACCTGCTCGCTTATCTAGTATTCACTCCATCTGTGGCTTCTGTGCAACTGGTAATTGTTTCTTCCACTGGACTACTGGTCCCTCAGTCCTAGCTTCCGCATCATCATCTCTGTAGGGATATAAATCCGAAATATTGAATATCAGAGATATCCCGATGCCCTCTGGCAACTCAAGCTCATATGCATTTTCACCAAACTTCTTCAGGATTTTGCATGGCCCAATTTTCTTCATCTTGAGCTTGTTGTATGTTCCCATTGGGAACCTTTCCTTCCTTAAGTGTGATAGAACCATGTCTCCAACTTCAAACTGAAGCTGTCTTTTTCGTTGATCGGCTCTGCGCTTATATTCTTGGTTCGTCTTTTGCAGTCGCTGCTTCACCTCCGCGTGAAGTTCCTGCATCGCCTCAGCGAATTCTTCAGCCCTTGCACTATTAGTTTCAGCCTGTTCTGACTCCCTGAGTTCAGAAACTCCTCTCGGTTGTGTCCCATACAAAATTTGGAATGGGCTCTTACCTGTACTTCGATTCACCGAATCGTTGTATGCGAACTCTGCCTGTGGTAAAATCTGATCCCAACTGGTGTGATGCTCAATCACCAGGCTTCTCAATAGATCCCCCAAGCTTCTGTTGACTACTTCTGTCTACCCATCTGTCTGCGGATGGTAAGCAGAACTGAATTCCAAGTCAGTCCCCAACTTCTTCCATAGCATCCTCCAGAAATGACCTATGAACTTCGTATCCCTGTCCGAGACTATGCTTCTCGGTAATCCATGCAATCGCACAATATCTTTGAAAAATAAGTTCGCGATGTGGGTCGCATTGCTGGTCTTATGACACGGGATAAAATGTGCCATCTTCGAGAATTTTTCCACCACCACAAATATGGAATCAACTCCTCTCTGCGTTCTCGGTAATCCCAAAACAAAATCCATGCTTATGGCCTCCCATGGCCTCTCGGGTATAGGCAACGGCTGATAGAACCCTGTGTTCTGTCTTCGGCCTTTTGCGTGTTGACATATTCTGCACCTGTCAACAAATCGCTTTACATCATCTCGCATGCCCGACCAATAGTACGATTCGCTCAGCTTGGCGAATGTTTTGTCATGCCCGAAATGACCTGCTAAGCCTCCACTGTGCTTTTCCTTCACTAAATTCTCCCTCATGGAGCAATTCGGTATGCACAACTGATTGCCCCTCAACAACAATCCGTCCTGGATCATAAAATCAATCCACGGGGTTCGATCTCTGAGAACCGGATTCTCAGCTGCCTCGTATTCTTCTGCAAAGTCTGCGTCACCTGCATACATATCTTTCAGATTTTCAAAACCCAGCGTCTTGACTCTGAACTCCTGCAGCAACAAGCATTTTCTGCTCAAGGCATCAGCCACCTTGTTCGCAGTTCCCAAAATATGCTTTATCACAAACGTGAAATTCTACATATATTCTACCCACTTTGCATGCTTTTGATTCAGCTTCTCCTGCTGACTTACGAACTGTAACGCATGATTATCACTGTACAGAACAAATTCCTTGGGTATGAGATAATGCCTCCACTTCTTCAATGCCTGTATGATGGAATAGAACTCTTTATCGTACATGGAGTACTTCAGTTTTGCATCATCCAACTTCTCGCTGTAGTATGCTACAGGTCTGTCATCCTGACTCAAGACCCCTCCAACAGCATATCCACTCGCATCACACTTCACCTGGAAGGTCTTCTGAAAATCAGGCAGCACTAACACTGGCTGCTCTGTTATCTTTCGCTTCAACAAATTGAAGCTCCTCTCAGCCTCGGTTGTCCACTGAAAAACCTTATGTCGTTTCTTCACGGTATCCATCATTGCGGCGCTAATTCCACTGAAATTTCGAATGAATTTTCTATAGAAGCTTGCCAAACCGTGAAAGCTCCTTACCTCAAAAACATTCCTCAGCGATGGCCACTTCCTGATCACCTCAACCTTCTCAGGATCCATCTTCAATTCATTCGCCGAAATTACAAAACCCAGATAAATGAGTTTTGTTTGCATGAATGAGCATTTTTTCAAGTTAATCAGCAACTTCTCATGCTGTAATATTCTCATCACAATGGCTAACTGCCTCAAGTGTTCAACCCTTGTCTTACTGAAAATCAATATGTCGTCTAAATATACGACCACGAATTTGCCGATGAATTCCCTCAGGACTTCATTCATCAGCCGCATAAAAGTGCTTGGCGCATTTGTTAAACCAAACGGCATGACCAGCCATTCGTACAAACCCTCGTTTGTCTTGAATGTTGTCTTCCATTCATCTCCCTCTCTCATTCGGATCTGATGATATCCGCTCTTGAGATCAATTTTCGAAAAATAATTTGCCCCACTCAGGCAATCCATCAAGTCATCCATTCTTGGCAGTGGAAACCTATACCTGATGGTAATCTTATTTATCGCCCTGGAGTCTATACACATCCTCCAGCCTCCATCCTTCTTCGGACTCAGTATCGTTGGAACGACACATGGACTCAGACTCTCCCTGACCAGTCCTTTGTCCTGCAGATCATGTACCTGCCTTTTGACCTCCTCGATCTCCTGAGGTGTCAACCTGTACGCCGCCTTATTCGGCAAACTTGCTCCGGGTATGAGGTCAATGTGATGACTCACACTCCGCATCGGTGGCAACGAACGCGGTAGTTCGTCCACGATGATATCAGCAAACTCTCCCAGCAGTTGTTGAATCTCCTCTGGCAAGTCGTCCACTCTTGTGCTTGTCAGAACAATTCTCGGCTTCCTGACAACAAAGAATTTTGGATCCTCATCCTTCTCCAGCTCTATGAGAAGTTCTTTCCCACTCAGGAGAAGTATCGTGCTGCTAACCTCAGGCTTTACTTCCTTATCTTTTATCGGCAGTAGTTTATGGATTTTCCCATCCTTCTCCAAAGTGTATGTGCTCATCCTCCCATCATGAACAACATTTCTATCATACTGCCATGGCCTACCCAACAGTATATGACATACGTCCATGGGAATAACATCGCACAGAATCTCATCATGATAATTCCCAATTTTAAATTTAACTAAGCATTGTTTAGTGACACTTACCCGATGTCCTTTCTGTAACCACGAGACTTTATATGGACTCGGGTGCTTAGTTGTTGTCAGCTCCAATTTCTCCACCATCTCGGTTGAAACGAGATTATCGGTGCTCCCACTGTCAATAATGACTTTGCATTTCCTGTCCTTGGCTGTACAAGCCATTCTGAATAGTCTGCTCCTCTGCGCTGTGCTCTCCACCTCCTTCTCAGGCTTCGAAAGGATTTTATGCGTCCCAAGCGATCTTCCGCTGTCAGCATTTTCACTCTCAACGTCTCGCCTCTGCGCCTCAATGACGTGAGTTTTTCCTCTGTCCACCTTCCTCTCCGTACATTCCACGGCCTTGTGTCCATCTTTACCACATGTGAAACATGTGATAACTCCTCCTCGTCCTCTGTCTCTACCTCGGGTATGAGGAAATGTATTCGCATCAACATATCCTCCCTGCTGATCATCTTGTTGTCTCCTCGGCTCAAAATTTTGCTACCTCTGTTGTGAAGTTCCACCTTTTTCAGCTTTTCCCTGAGGTCTCTTCCAATCCTCCTTGGACTTTTGAGTTCTCTCTTGGGCAACAGCTTTTCCTCTGGGCTGACTTCTGCCTCGCCCTCGCTGTCCCTGCTTGCGGCTCAGCTTTTCTTCGGCTTTTAGAGCCATCTGGTACGCATCCTCAACAGTTCGGATGGTAACCATGCTTAGCTCGTCCTGAATATCATACCTGAGACCATTCAGGTATCTGGCCACCTTCTCGTCATCACTCTCCCGATGACCAGCTCTGATGTTGAGCCTGTAAAATTCTTCGGTGTACTCCTTCACCGTCATCATCTTCTGTCTCAGGTTCTGCATGCGCTTGAACAGAGTGATCTGGTAATCTCTCGGAATGAAATTCACCTTCATCTTGGCGATCATCCGATCCCAACTTTTTATCTTCTGTTTTCCTTTGGAACGTCTGTCTGCCTGCAGCTCGTCCCACCATAAGGCTGCATGTCCCTTCAGCTTGGTGACGGCATGCCTTACCTTCTTGTCCTCTTCGATATCTTCGTAATCGAAGTAGGTGTCGAGCGCTCAGATCCAATCCAGCAACTCCTCTGCATTTAGACTTCCCTCATAGACGGGAATGTCCATCTTCATCTTCGAGATCATCCTCGAAATGGCTCTTATCAACCTCTCTGTCGAGGCATCTTCTGCTGTGACCTCCTCTTGGTCATGTCCAGCTTCCTCTTCTACTTCGGAATTGCTGAACTCTGTTGTACCAGCTCCACGCCTCTGGGTGGTCTCCATCTCTTCGAGTATCACCCTGAGATCTCGTATCTGACGTTCCATTTCTGGGTTGCCTGCTGGCCTACCCCTTCTTCGCGCGCCCCTATCTTCACGATCAGGCGACTGCCTCTCCCTTCTAGGTGGCATGGCAAAAATCTGATTCTCCCTGTTACCTGAATAAAGAGAACCCAGAACCGGCTCTGATACCACTCTAATGCAACCCCGCTCTCACAGCAGCAGCAGGTCGCTCCACCAGGACCTTCTTTGCTTCACAGGCCCGAAGAGTCAATGCCCTTCTAACTCCTCTCGGGAGTCTTCGTCACCCACAGGATACTTCTCGACGATCTCCTCTTCTCGTATCGGGAGATCGGATCTCGCGATATCGTGAGGCTTGTAACACTGCTCTCGGCCACTCAACCGCCGAGTCCCGAATGCCGACAGGTCAACAGTCAACAACTCCGTATCGGGGATTTTCTTCTCGAGAAAATGCCATCCGTGAGGTAGACCTTTGGTGCTTACAAACCCCGAATGTCGAGATGTTGATTCTCCGTGACAGCGCTACCTGTCCTCCACTTACTCCCTGGGGTCCCACGTGACCATGTCACTTCGGGATTTCGTGGATCGTGAATCCACTAACAGGTTCTCTGGCGTCGTAATCATCAAACGCCGAACCCCGACTCTCCCGGGATCCAATGCCACGCGTCCCTTCCCTGATCGACGGCTCCGACTAAATCGGGAAATCGCGATTCGCGATTTCGACGTGCATGTAACTCTTGCACTCGCCAACCCTGATATGTCGATACACAATGGCCAACGGTTTCTACCTGCGCTCGAGGGTTAAATTCCTCGCTACTTTTCCCAAATCCGACGATCCACGGGACTTCCCAACTCTCCACGAAGATTTTAAGTCGTCGATTCTCTTCCGCTAGAGAATCCTCCGGCTTCCAAGATTTCCCCTTGGTTCAAATCTCTCCCAGACCTGTTCCTACCATATGAACGAGGAACTATCCCTCCTGAGTTGAATTGTCACTGACTCCTTCAGAGACTTAAGCATGCTGCTTGTGCTCCACCTTCAACAACCTTCAAAGTGTCTAAGTCTTCCCGGACTCTGGGCACTCACAGCCATTATAATCCTGGCCTTCCCTTTTCTCAGCCTTGCTACTGAGGCTTCACGTCCAAGCTGCACTCGCCTGCACGGTTCGAATAACACAACTCCGGGATATGAGAATAAGAGTTTAACTGTAGAGCCTCCTCAACGCACTCTATGCGGAGGAATTCAACTGCACTCTATGCAGGAATCTCCTGGCTCAAACAGAGAAACAATTGAAACTCATTCACTCATTCTCTCAGGTTTCGAACCTGATATGCAATCACATACGCAACATATAGAATATAAACATAAAAAGAAGCAAGTATACAACAACACAATATCAACAACACACAGAGATCAAACACATCCATGGAATTGAATCAGAATCTTTCCTATTAATTCAATCTGTGTACATGGAGGTTCTTCACAAGCTCTTTGTTCTCCTTCTTGCTCCTGTATCTCTCTGCTAATGCTGAATAATCTGGGTGCTAATGATACAATGATCCAAAGGAGGGTGTCTATACTCCGTTTTCCCTCTCGAAAGTAAAACTGTCTAATCTAGACTTAACTATTTTATCTATTTACATTAAATCTAATAAATGCCTCAGCTACCTAAGGACGAGAGCTTATCCGCTCAAGGTCCGTTACAATGTACAAGTGCGCTTCATCACATCAACGCATTAATGTTTGACGCAGTCAAATATTACAAGGTTCCAAAATTTGAATGCTGGTGTCTTCCAGCTGTTTCTTTGCCCCACGCGCTGGCTCGCTTGATCAAGATGTGGATGCTCCTGCATCACGTAGCCCCAGAGGTGGAGGGGTGAACTCCGTTATCAACATTGGTTGTCTCTCTCTTATTTTCCTTCATGTGTTTTATACTCCTTAATGTTCATTTGTATTATGTTTATGTGTTTTAATGCATTATGAACTATTATGCTCAATAAAACCTGTATAAGCCATAGTCAATTTAAAGATCCTCACATTGTAAAAATTTGGGGGAGTAGTACTCGACCCGTTTACGGATCAAGTGGTATCAGAGAAGGTGACTACTTTGTAGGATGGGCAGAGGAGCGAAGCACACTGAAAGAATGCAAGAGTTGCAAGAGATCAATGACAACATTCAAGCTGACAATGCAAAATTGAGAAGACTTTTGCATGTAGCTGAAGAGGAGAAGTAGGAGCTTCAAGAAATGCTATGAGACAAGGAAGAGTTATTGGCTAAGTTGTAGAAGGTTGAGAAGATGGATGTTGCATATCAAACCGAGGTATATGATGTTTCTTCATGTTCTGTTTTTTCTCAATATGAAACTAATGTTGGCATGAAGATCCTCATGAAGATGGGGTATAGAGGAGGTGGACTTGGTATTAATGGTCAAGGAGTCACCCAACCATTGGAGGTTGTACCAAGACAACCATTTGCAAGCTTGGGTTATGGACATGAAGAGAAAGGAGAATACTCGAAAGTTGTTGAATCGAAAGCCATCTCTTCACCACCGGATTCCAAGAAAGGGAATCAAGACTGTTAGTCCTCATCAGTTCAAGGACAAGTCAGGAAGGTATAACCATCATTCAAGTTCTTCTTTTGCATATAAGGGAAATGATTGTTTCCATAGATATTCTAACCATGATGTAGTTAAACATCAAACAAAGAAAATGTGGGTTAAGAAGACGGATGTGTCCATGAAAAGTGAGACCAAGCAGAAGAAGAAACTTATGTATCCTCCTGCAAGGAATGTATAGCTGAATGGAAAACGAAGGAATTTTTGCAATTTCTGCAAAATTAGTGGCCATTGGGAGAAGAAGTGCTGGAAATTGCACCCTGAAATTCGCCACAAGTCAAGAAAGCAGAATGTAAAAGAGCCTGTGAAGAAGGAGGCTCCATCCACCATTGGAAAAGCACAATTATGAGATGTAAGTGCTTGGTGCTGGTTTGGTAAGCAGTTCATAATGTTTCTGCAAGTTGTATTTTCTGCTATGTTGCAAAATTTCAAGTTTTATGGGGGTAGGTATCTCCCTTTTGATGGAAAAAACTCAAAAAAATTCCGACTTGGAATCGAGAAGTAATGACGTCATTGCGAAGGGCTGGACAAGAGAAATCCAACGGCGTGAAAATCATGCCAAACGGCCTCCGAATGAGAAAGTTGCCTCTTATCTTGGATATGGTCGATGACCACAGCCTTCCTTATCTTCCTCTCAACTTCCCCTGGTCGCCATTTCTTTGCTTGCCTTGCCCTCGATGGAAAGGATTATACTGGGAACAAGATGAAATGGGAGGCCAGATCTCGAAACTGAAACAAGTATGGCAAAAAAAGAAGAAACTGGGAGAGCTGCAGTGAACGGAAGGAGCCGAGTTCCCTAGTTCAGATTTCCACAGCACGGTGAACAAAGAGGAGTTCATTTCTTTTTCATGGATCGGTCTGTGTTGTTGCAGAGTTCGATTCCTAGGATGCTTTTATCATAGAGGAGATCCAGTGGAAGATCGCTCCGACAAACCTTGTGGATATGATATGCAGGTCACCATTGTGTAAAGGCAGATTTTCTTGTCGAGATCGGTTTTTTTTGGTGGAGGTCGCTATAGTGTAAAAAGAGCACCAGATCGTGAAGGCGAAAGGGCCTTGTCTGCAGCGAGAAAGGTTGAAGGTTTCATTGTCTGAGAGAGGAGAGTCGTCGAGTATTGGACTCGACGCATTTTGGTGCAAACGAAACCTCCTTGATTGCATTCTGGAAGAGGCCACATGTTGCTTGTTGTTCCTTCATAGATGGTAGCCACAGAGTGGATCTGGTCTTTCTGGAGAGGAAAAGCGTTCGCTCATCATCCAAGGGAACCCACGACTCAGCCACCAACAAAATTTGAATTCTGTTTGATTCACATCGAGCATTTCTCCTTCTCCATCATGCAAGATTGACGGTGATCACAACCATGGTAACGTCTTGTGCACGGTTAGTTGATAACATTCGACGGTTTGTGCCACGGTGCACGGTTTAGCTGGAGGACATTTGGAAAATCAGTTATATGGAGGATATTCATATGGATAACGCATATGTTTAGTGGGAATTTCACTCAGTTGTAACAGTTAGCGAGATTTTTTGTATATGCTAATTGCCAAAATGGGTAAGCAGGCGAGTCGAACACGCAATCTATCCTCCCACTAAATGTTGTAACAAGCACAATTCTAGTCACGTTTTCAGGATGTTCAGCCTTGTTCAGAACACTGAGTATCATTCTGTTATGGTGAGAATCTCGCAAGGATAGAACAGAAGTCTTCCATGCCTGAACCTAGGTATCGATTTGGTGCAGCTCTGTTTAATGAAAGAATCAATGTTGTTGGAGGTCAAAACAACGTCAATGATTCAAATGAAGCTATGGTGAAATATAAATTCATCTACGATATCCATAATCACGTCGCCTACTTCTTGTGAGCCAACGTGGTGGTTCCATTCGAATTTATTAGGCGCACCATGGAAATCTTCTCCAATTCAACAAGATTCTCCCTTGCATGTAACACTTCAGCCAAAATCATTGAGCCCATACAGAGAAGATGTGATATTGTTCATTTCTCAAAGTTATAGGACTAGGAGATCCTCGGACACCTTATGCGAGTGGTTGAAGCTGAAAAGGTAGCTTATGTACCTGAAGGACTGGAAGCAATTATATTCACAGCTGATGGAGGCATGAGGAAAGCTTTGAATAACATGCAAGCCACATACAGTGGTTTTCAGTTTGTAAACCAAGAGAATGTTTTTAAGGTTTGTGATCAACCTCAGCCTTTACATGTGAAAAGCATGGGAACTTTGATGTGGCATGTAGTCGTTTAAAGAAGCTGTATGATCTTGGTTATTTTGCAACTGACATCATTACAACACTTTTTCGTGTGATTAAAATTATGATATGCCCGAGTATCTGAGGCTGGAATTTATAAGGGAAATTGGTTTTGCACATATGAGGATATCAGATGGAGTTGGTTCACTTTTCCAGTTATCTGGTCTTCTTGCCAAGTTATCCATTCTCCGGGATACATCCAAAGCTGCATAGCTATGTTTGGGTTTGGTAATGTGCGTTTGTTCAGGACATGTAAAGCCCATAATCACTTGATTATGAATCATTGAAAAAGGCTTGTTTAGCCACTCTTACGTGAGGAAGAGTGAGAGGCGTATTTTTGCGCATTAAGCCTTGTTGGCTTCTTTGTAAAAAGTTGATTGAGGCATTTTTTCCTAAGCCTATTTTTGGCATTTTCATGTAAACTTGACCAATGAGTGTGGTTATAAACTCTTGGCAAGTGTTTCAATACAAAATGTAAACATGTATGATTAGTCACAGCTCTAGGTTATCATCAATTACAGGTTGCGACTTTAAGAAGATGTGGGCATTTGCATTCCGATTCCGAAGAACATAGGCGAAGGAGTCTTGAGGGGATGTACCTTTTTCAGGCATTTGCATTGTAGCAGTTGCAGGTGTTGGTGTTGTGTTCCGATTCCGAAGAACAAAGGCAAAGGAGTCTTAAGGGAATGTGCCTTTCAGAGACATTTGCATACACTTGACGATGGATTGAAGCTGATACTTTTGGAGACCAAAAGTTTCTTTTGTGGGGAGGTGTGATCCGAATGGATCTCCGCACGTAAAAGAACTTAGCGCCATGTTAATTTCAAGGTGGCGACAAAAGTGTTTAAGTGGATTTAAATGATGTTTTCTTGAGTTTTATTTCTCATGCATTTAATTATGCATTTGTGGAAAAAATACTTCATGCATTTTTCATATTAGTTTGATTAATGCTTTTATGAAATGCTCATGCATTTTATGAGATTTAATAACTCATACATTATTATTATTCACTTGTAATTAAAATGATTAATATTTGTGAGAGGAAATTTGTCTCACATATTATTCATTTATTAATTATGGAAATTGGTTTTCATGTGAGAAACCACCTCACACCAATTTGCCATTTTTCTCAATTGTAGGTTGAGAGAATCAAGGGCATGGTTGGAAAGTCTTTGGGTAGTTTTGAGACTTTTCCATTTTAAGCCTAAGATGGTTGAAGATCCTACTTTTAAGGATCTTGTTTTTCCTTCTTTGTAATCAGATCCTACAATTATGGATCTTGTAATTAATGCTCTTAGTTGGAGAGTGAGTAAGGAAAAACTACATATATTTCTTATGTGAGCCATGTTGAAAGGAGGAGAAAGGAGAGAGTGCTTAGCTATTGAAATCCATAGTGCTGAACTAATGAAGAGCCATAGTCCTTGAATGTAAGAGAGTTTTGAGAGCTCACTTTGAAGAAGGAATATAGAAGATCTGCATTCCATTTGGAGCAGGTCCGGAGACGTAGCCCCGGAGGTGGAGGGGTGAACTCCGTTATCAACATTGGTTGTCTCTCTCTTATTTGCCTTCATGTGTTTTATACTCCTTAATGTTCATTTGTATTATGTTTATGTGTTTTAATGCATTATGAACTATTATGCTCAATAAAACCTGTATAAGCCATAGTCAATTTAAAGATCCTCACATTGTAGACATTTGGGAGAGTAGTACTCGACCCGTTTACAGATCAATTGAAGAACTATTTACAATATTGCACACATTAATTAACTCAACTACAGAATCTACAATTGCAATAAACAAGTGCACCCTCAGCATAGTGATTACTTGTTTACAAGTAACGCACAAGAATATTGATATGTTCAAACATCAAAACAAGTTGTTGTCTGATGAGTTAAGTTTGCTTCGACACCGACAATGTGATTTTAATGATATCAAGGATGAGAATAAAGATGCTCAGTTGACTAGTTATGAAAAACATGAAGATCAGTTAGATGAAGCCCCTATGTTAGAAAAAGTTGCGAATAAATGTATTGTTCGACCATGGGAAGAATTACGATTTAAACGAAACCGATATGGACTAGGATATGAAAATGATGCTACCAACTTTTTTCATATTCCTAATTATAGCGAACCTGTTTTCTTTGTGAGTGGAGGTTTTTTGAATGATAATAAGACGATAGAGCTTGCGGATATTTGTAAGGAACAAGTACATGATATAGCTGATGATGATGTTGCTAATCGGTCGAATAAAGAACCCATACAGTGCAAACACTGTCACCAGTTTGGCCATGATAAGTCAAACTGTTTTGATCTTAACCCATGCAAATTTTGTGGGAAGACAAATCATCCCTCAGTAAGGTGTCAAAAGTGCAAGAGGAAACAACTTCATTTTGAATGGTTAGGTAATTGGCGTTGGCGTTTGGAAGCAAAATTATTGGAGCAGTCTTATCGCCGAATTTATACACAAGTACAATTGTACTTGATTGGAGATATTTCTACAGTTGATGGACATGAATTTTTTTCAATATTTGATGATTTAGGGTATGATCGGGGCCCAGTTGATGTAGTATTCTGAGTTGAAGATCAAGTCTTCAGACTCCGCTGGAAGACAATTTGATGTGTTGGATCTCTTCTTGGCCATACTTACGAATGACGGTCAAGGGAATTGGAACCACTTGTCCCTAACAAGGGGGGAATCTAGTTGAGTCAGGTTCCAAGTTTGATTTAGAGACTGTAAACAAATGATATTGTTTTTGATAGTTTGTGGTCAGCTTAAAACCACCAATTGAGCAGAAGACACGAAATTTTGCTTGTTATATTTTCATATTTTTGAGCCTTGAGCTCTTGTTAGTTTATGGTCAACTTAAAACCATGTCATTTAGTAGAAGACGTCATCTTCTGCTAGACATTCGGTTTGTGGTCATCCCGAAACCACCAGATTGGTTTGTGGTCATCTTGAAACCACCAGATGAGTTTGTGGTCAACCTTAAACCACCAATTTAGTAGAGGACATCAACTTCTGCTATTTTTTTCAGAGTTCAGAGAGCATCTTCAACCGACCCTCTCAATATTCGCTCGACACATTTGATTGTCTAGTGACAATTTTTCAGGCAAGAACGAACTTATGATTAAGGGGGGAGGTTAAAACACTAATCATAAGTTAATTGGTTAGTTAAGTTAACTTAACTGTTATACAGTTACATGACAATTATGATCTTTAGTTACATGAACATCTATGTACATGATCATTAATAGAAGTATTGATGAATAGAGTATGCCTTTTGTGCCTTTGTTTATTTATCTCTGTTCATCATGGTTTCCTGATTGCTTCAGTTATTTACATTATGTTTCTGTTATTTTCATCATTTTGAATCTAACACTATATTCAATCAAATATTGTTTTGGAAGGGAATAATAACGCACCTGCTTGCAAACATAATCCAATGAGATCCACAAGATGAGGATGACGTGGAAGTCTGAGGAGCACAGATAATTCTTGTTTGAATAGAGTGGGATCTAAATCCGTTGCCCTCTTGACGGCGCCCATTCTATCATCTGATAAAGTGGCACGATAAACAAATCCAGACACGCCCTGTCCAACTTTAGTTGTGAAACTATTAGTAGCCTTCTGTCCAACTTTAGTTGTGAAACTATTAGTAGCCTTGGCCAGTTCCTCCCTTGTGTACGTGCATATGTCTATGCCATCCTTCAAACATTTCACATCCTCTCCTGTGTGCGTGCGTATGTTTATAATGCCCGCTTCGAAAGAGTTCCCACTAGGGTTGGCACATGTGTCTGTGCCCGCAGCCTTCTTTTTCTTTAAAGCCTTAATCACAGCTATCGTAGTAACCAATGACACAACTATCACAGCTATTGCGGTTCCCATTTTCTGTAAGAGGTTCAACCCACCACGCGAAGCCCCCGTGTAAAGGATGGTGCCTTCAGTCGTAGGAGGAAGCGAGTGGGACGGTTGTGCGAATGGTGTGTAATCATTTGGGGACGTGGGGGGGAGGGCGTAAGGGAGGGGAGGAGAGGAGACGTTGCAGGAGGAGGAGGCCGAGCCGGAGCCGGAGGCAGAAGAGGAGGCAAAGCAGTTGCAGGAGACGGAGGCGGACACATCGTAATGGACGGGTTCGAATGTCCCATTGGCAGTTTGGGAGAAGGGATAGAAGTGGGTGAGGGAGAGGGAGAGGAGGAAGAGGGGTTCTCCGAATGGTATTATATCATAGAGGGAGGGGGTTACATCGGAAGAGTGGGAGGGTTGTCCGATTGGTATGTAATCGTAGGGACAGGGGAGCGGGAGCGGCGCGATTTCCATTGTAAGCGAGCAGGAAGAGTGCAAGACGCGAACGAAAGCAGCAAGACAATGCGCAGCAGCAGCCGTAACAACACATCACGATCCATTCCACTATATACTTCCATCTCTGGATCAGTGCTCATACTCGTTCTCTCCCTCCGTTAAACATAATAATGTTACAGAGCTAAAAAAACCAATAATTGATGAAGTTTTATGGACTAAGATATTCGTATACCATTCTTCCCTCCCAGAACGTAGTTTCCGTTGTCTTTCCTGTTCATCATCCCCATAGACTGCGGACTCATCTGCAAATAATCTGTATTTTATGCTGTGGTGCAAGAATCCATAACTTAATTTGCATATTCTATGTTTTTGGTGCCAGGATCAATACGAACGGCCAGGTTTTTATTGGCGCAAAAGAGTACTTCCTTCTTATCTGTAGATGATTGGTGGAAATTAGTGGAAAGTAATTAATGCCGAGTCGTAGGTGCGTTGTTATTCATCCTCTTAGTTCATTTAGTTGAACTGTCTCGTGTTGCAGCCCTGACTGTTTCTGCAGAGAGGATTTGTTTGCTAGCTTACATATTATTTCACACTCTGACATCCTATTTGATCAGATTGGATTTAAGAAAATATTTAAAACAGTCAACATCAAGGTTTATTGTAGTTTTAGTTAGATAATGCAGAGTGAGGTCATTTTCAATTCAATTCAGATTTATATGTGAGGAACATGAGTTCCTTCTTCCTTTCCAAATTTTATATTGAGATGGCCTTGTCTGTCTTTATTGCAGTTGCTGAAGAAACAAAATCCAAGGTTCAGAATACCATTGTTGCTATGATCAAGTCAACAGTATACTGAAGACTTTCGTTCACTCTGGTCCACTGTTGTCTTTATTTGACCATAGAATATAGAAGATAGCTGTACAAACTAGTATTCTAGCCACTCCCAAAACCATGATAAGTTACCGATATATATTCAGTAATGTACGCTAACTCAGCGCTGAAAACGTCGAAAGGTAGCAGATATTAATAATCTTCAGTATCCCTACTGCTAATGAAAAATCTTCCACTCCACGAAAACGACATCTTATGTATCATCTTCCAACTCTCTCTGCATCATTTGGACTAAGCGAATTACGCATCAAAGTATATGTACATCTTTACTCATTACGCATTCAAAACATCGCCCCGCTTTTGCTTCATATCTAGTCGGACGGAATTCACCTTCAACTCTCCACAGCCGCGCCACCCGGAGCCACTACAAGTTCAATCGCTGAATAGCCATGAGTCTCAAGCATCCTCTCCTTCCTACTCAACGTAATCATACCGGTCTCATTGATGCATCGCCTCTCTTTGTTGATGTGCGCGACTACAAGCCGCTTCATATTCTCCATGGAAATCGTGACCAACACATCAAACGCAGAGGGGAGACTGGAGGTTGAAACGTTTCACTTCACATCCACGCTGCCAAAAACATTCGCACTGGTAAAAAAAAATGACTGCCCGTAAAACTTTTTAGTTGGCATCCAATGCCCACGCCGCCATACTTATCCGTCCAGTAACAATAATTTATCAAAATCTCATCCATTGATTAGGAGAGGACTTACAAAGAATATGCCAAGATCTTCAATTTCCAACCCTAAGATTGAAATTTATGGATTAAAAGGTCATTAATTGTGCCCATTGTCAATAGGGCGCAATGATTAGAGAGGATGATCAAGAATATGCTTGATCTTTAATTTCCAACCCTAAGATTGAAATTTATGATTAGGTGCTGCCACTAATTGTGCCCATTATCAATAGGTGTAGACCTTTAGAGGTAATTAAATTTGGTAGTCATATCGATGTTCAATGGTTATTAACTAGGATTGTATTGATATTAAAAAACTAGGCATAGGTTACATGTATGTAGCTAACATGTGGTGTATCGAAAAACCTCTAAATTTATATAAAATATGTGTTTCTATTAACAAATTCCCATATGTGTTTCTATTAATCGATGTTTCTTAGGGTGTGAATATATAAATGGAGTTCACTTACTTTGTATTAATTTGTATTAATAATTTATATGTAACTTAAATATTTAATTATTTATTTAAAGTTTTATATCAAAACTTTATATCTTTAAAAATTAATAGTTTTTATTTTATTTTACTTGATCTCAAAGTGAAGTGATTTCATTTTTTAATGAAATATATTTAATCTAAAAAGATTAGAAACTATAAAAACAATTAAATTTAGACATGGCACAGGGCAAGTAATGTTAGACATGGATTTAATATTAATTGGCATCATTAGTGAAACAAAACAAATAATTATATAATTTTTTATATGTAGTTTCTAAATATTTAGATTTGGACAACAATGTATTACTTTGATCACCATTTTTAAAGGATTCTTGTAGTGTCCTAAGAAGACATGTACAATGAAACATGGAAAAAAGTGTGTCCTTCCTTAGCACTTCTTTTGGTACATGGATGGTGGTTGCAATGCTTGTAATGTTTGTAGATTATCATTGTAGATTATCATGAAACGTGATGACACATATCAAAATTGCTCTACACATATCTCTCATATGCATGGACTGAAAATTAGAAGGTGGAGTGCACTCTTACTAGGACTATGACTCAAGGCTCTTGACAACCTTTTACTTGGACTATTGCTTCGATTTTTTATAGGACATTAAGTGCTCATTTATTTTCCAACATAACCTCTAGTAGGTGGGTTTGCATAGCCTCCTCCCATAGGAGTCCAATGCAACAAGGGTTATAAGCACTGGCCTTGCAAAGAGACATGAAGGAATGCAAGTATGGTTCTCAAGTAATGAATGTAATATAATTTTGACTTGGCCTACATAGGCTACTATTGACAAAAGGGTAGATAGGAATAGGTTTTGAGGTTTGAAATCCCTAGTTCCTTTATGGAGCTAGACCAACTAGGTGCTCTTCTCTCTTTTAAGTCCCATGCCAATTATTTGAGCTCACCTATTGAAAATTTATGTGATCTACAATTTTAAATTCTCATTTGTATTCTTACCCATTTCCTATCTATGTTGGGAGTGACAACATTCCCTCACAGAAGACATAGTTTGACAATTATTTGTTCTAGTGAAGACACTTGGTCTCATGTTGAGATTTTGTTCCACATTGACCATTTCCAAGGTATGGAAGCACAATCCATGAATATGGGCCAAGAAACTTATGTGGCACATGAATTTGAGGATAGGTTCGTTGACCTAAGGTTTCCCTTGCTACTGTATTTGGTTAGGAATTCTAATAGATGAATTATCAAGAGAATGCTCAACCTTTTCATATATGATTAACATTTTTTTTTAATATTGTGATATGCTTTATTATAATTTCTACACAAATATGATTTCCTTGAAGCAAAGGCAAGGAAGTGTTTGTTATTCCTAAACTAGCATCCAAGTGGAAATCCCAACCATAAATTCCACCTTGGTACAAATTCCCCTTCACTTTTTTTGGATCTCAAGAGGTCAAGGGGGTTATCCATTTGATATACAATTTATCATTAGGAGAGCCCAAGTAAACATTAATTATTTATTCAATTTAGTGAATGAAAGACAATATTTACTTTGATGAACAAAAGCAAGTAAAATCCATAAAGATACAACATGTAAAGTAAAGGACTCCAATAGCGTAGTGATATAATGATTTAAATAATCCTTCCATAAACCACCACAATCCACTTAGAATCTTGCATGAATTAGAGACAAGTGGATCATAAACCACCACAATCCAGTTAGATGCTTGCATGAATTAGAGACAAGTGTATCAATACTCAAATCTTATTTGTTATGTATGCAATAAAGATATTCAGATTTGCAATATGTTTCAACTACCATCCCAAGTTAATGATAAACTTTGAAGAAGTAAAATATCAACAACTTAGTAAATGCCACTTGAAATATAAACAACTTTAAGTTAAATGAGAGCACAAGAGATGTAATCTTCTAACTCAAATGGACTTTTATATGATGTGGCATTGAGAACAATTCAACATGTGCTTGAAGAAGGGAAAGTCCAAGTTGTAACTTGGCTTGTCATAAATCACCAAATTTGTACATTATGTGCTAAATTATGTAAATTCCATATTTGAGATTAAATATATATATCAACCCAATAAAGATAGATAAGTGATAGTCTTAATAAATACCTTATTAATACTTAATAGGGAATCTATATTACAAGTACATATGAGTGTCAACCTAGGGCTTTTATGATTTCTAGATGTTGTGAAAAGTATATGCAAGCCTCAAAAATTAGTTAAGAGTTGAATACTAACATGTTGTTTACGGATTAACTAGAAATCCAATTCCACTCAAAGTGTTTACAAAAAATAGATTTGAATTAAAGTACTTGAAAGAAGAAAACATAACCATAAAACTTGAAAGCAATTATGATTTATAGCTTGAATATGTTGGATTACTAAGAGGGGGGCTGAATAAGTAGTAGTGTAATTATAATCCTTTTTCTCCAAATAATCCAAGTGTTATATCAATGTAGAATTATTATCCAATATTGAGCAATAAGAAATGAACAAACACACACATACACAGTACACCAGTGTTTTACGTGGAAACCCAAATCGGGAGAAAACCACATAATGCCTTATCTTATATGTCTTGAAGAAATACATTCATTGGAAGGAATTTCCTTTGTTTTCCAGTTGCAATTGGAAGGAGGCTCCAACCCCCTAGTTTCTTAGGCTACAACCTGAGGGAAGATCCAACTCCCCAATTCTCTGGCTACAACCAGAAGGAGGCTACAACCCCCTATGTTCTTTGGCTACAATTGGAAGGTGGCTACAACCACCTATCCTTGCCCCGTCCAACTGCCCCGAAGTAAAAGTAGAATGATGGAAACACTGTCACACTATCACTATGAGATATACCACTGTAAACATGTACCAATAAACCTGAACCATGAATCAACCATGGATGTAACACCCTGTTTCCCCCAGTCTGTAAAAATAACTATACTGGCCAAGAACTATGGCAGACTCAAAGATGTGAATGTGTGATTTTGAATGGACCTTAGTATAAAAGGTCGACGAATGTAAATAATGTTATGAATATATGTTGCAGGACTGCTAGGAGGGGGATGTGATGAAAAGAGACCACGATGGCTAATGAAAGGTGGTGGAAGGCACCTGGAATGGTGGTGTTAACCTCCACCAAAACCAATACCATATTCGGTCTTCACTGGCCTGAAGATCAAGAGTGGCTCGCTGGCCCCGAAATGAATTAATCGCCAGGTTCGTAGGTGAAGAGGCTCCTCATGAGTTAATGAGGGATGGGGGTGAACCGCCCATCTGTGGAAGCCTCAGACTTGACCACCATGGGGAAGTTCGTGCCACATGCAACCTTGCTGGAAAAGAAAAGGCAGGAAAGAGGTGTGGAAGAGGGGGCAGTCATGATAGAGATCGTAAGGGGGGAGAAATCAGAAGGACTCTGGAAAAATATACAGAGTGATTGATAAGTAGAGAAGAATGAGAGTAACCTTCATTATCAACTTCTGACGAACAGAGACTCAGTCTCACAACATCGTGGTCTAATCTTGGGGGTGGCTAGTGGTAAATCTATTCAGAATCGCTGAGCCTACGGTTGGGTGGAAACAAGCACCCCTCTCAGCAGTTGTCTCAAACCTGGTTTGTACAATTATGAATGGTTTCAGTATAAGACTGTCTGTAGGGTGTTTTAATCAGAAATAGTGGTTGTATGCTTATATTGGAAAGACCAACTCTGGCTTATGTAAAAATATACCTATATATATATATATATATTTGTAATGGATTCAGTTTTCAAGGCTATTCTCGGGAAATTTATTCCCTTATTTGTCTCAAGTACTGCCCTGGATAGATCTCCTCACAGGGACACCCTTTTTGAAAGTTTATCCAAGGTTCTGCTGGAGGATTTTATGGTGTAAGTCTCAAAACCCTGCACAAGAGAGAATGGTCCTTTTTGACTTCTACATTTCGGTGTTTCGACATCCAGAATATCCAAGGGTGAGTTCCCTTGTACTCGCAAGTCCCAAAATCCCGACATGCGAAATCCTGAAATGACAGCGTGTAGCTAAATCTCAATATTTCGGTGTTTCGACATGCGAAATATCCAAGGACAAGTTCCCTTGTACTCGCAAGTCCCGAAATCCCGACTTGTGAAATCTCGAAAAGATAGAGTGTGGAGAAGTTATTATATTTCGGTATTTCGGCACCCAGGATACATAAGTGCGGGCCCTATGTATTTTCCAGTCTCGAAAACCTGACCCGCGAAATCCTGATGGAGGAAAGCCCAAAATAGTGGAGCATGTTTGGAGTTTGGTATTTCGGAGTTTCGGCTCCTAGGAAACCCAGGTGCGAGACCTCCTATCGTTGCATATCCTGAAAACCCGGTTTGCGAATTTCCAAAATTGCTTAGCGTGTATAGATTCAACGTTTTGGTGTTTCGGTACCTGGAATACCCAAGGGCGAGTTCCCTTGCACTCACAAGTATTGAAATCCCGACTTGCGAAATCCCAAAATAGTATAGTGTATTTAGAGTTCAGTTTTTTGGAGTTTCAACTTTCAGGAAACTTAGGTGCGAGACCTCATGTTCTCACATATTACGAAATCCCGATGGATGAGACCCCGAAATGACAATAGTGTGTATGAGTTATGGTGTTTCGGCACTCGGGATACCTAAGGGTAAGATCCCTTGTACTCGCTAGTCATGAAACCCCGAAGTATGAAACCCCAAAAAGGTATAGCGTGACTAGAATTTATTATTTTAGTGTTTCGATACCTGGGATATATAGAGGAAAGTCTCTTGTACTCACCAGTCTCGAAATCCTGACTTGTGAAACCCCAAAATGGCATAGCGTGGCTAGAGTTTGAATGTTTCATAGTTTCGGCACCCAGGAAACCCAGGTGCAAAACCCTCCTATCCTCACATATCACAAAATCCTGATAGGTGAAATCTCGAAATGGATTAGCACACATGGTTTTGGTGTTTCAACGTTTCGATACCCGGGATCTCCAAAGGTCAATTTTCCTCGTGTTCTCTAGACACAAAATTCCGATGGATGAAACCCCGAAATGAGTTTGGCAGATATAGGGTCTTCGGTGTTTCGGCGCCTGGGAAACCGAAGGGTAGGAGTCCCTCGCCCTCTTATACTGCGAAAGCCCGGTATGCGAAACCCCAAAAAGTGGAGTGCTAGGCTTCAATCTAAGGCATTATTAATTATGACGAACTGTTGATTCCCTTCAGGTTTCGGCACCTCAAAAGTCAGGGAACCGAAAATACATGCTTCGTGATTTCCCGAATCGCGGAAGCCAGGAGCACATCTTCGATAAGGCCTGTGGTCATCGTCGATGATCATATAGGTAAGGATAAGGGATGGTAGGGTCTGCAACAAGCCCCATAGGAATTCAGGGATTCTGTTCCTCAGAGAAGAGAAGGAAAAGCCGAAATTGTTTTAGTCTTCTGTAGTGGGTGTGTTACAAATTTGTATGAGAGCATGGTTACAACACTTGGCATGCTTGGGCTCATGAACGGGTTGTGCAAAGATGCCATTCGAATCACTCTTAACAAGAGTAACCCTCTACCTTAACCCCCTTAATCAAAAGTCAAAGTTAAGAATGAAAAACCCCTATTGTGTGTATGCATGTGAAAAATATGAATTATGTACTAGTTATAAATGACTATAAATATTGACTAACAACCAACATTTTTCCTTTGCACACAAGTAGAAGATCAACCGTGGGAAATTTTAGACGTATAGAATGGTGACTCACCATGAAGTGGGGGAGGGCTCCCACAATAGAGATGAAGAGTCTGACGAAAGGAGGGTGGTAGGGACCCCTCTAGATCTTGCTGAGATGGTGAGGAGCCTCATGGTCGAATTACAGAGCTGCAAGGCTGACAACGAAAGGATGATAAAAGAGAAAGAGAAGCAAATGGAAATTAATGCAGTTTTACTGCATATCTTATCCGACATACAAAGGCAATTGCAGCATAAACTTGAGACATAGAAACATGGTCATGTTAGTGGGCACACTGAGGGGGGCACCTCGAAAAAGGTCCATCCCAAAGGTAAAGGACAAGCGGTGGACGATTCCTCTGGGAAGGAAGCTGGCGGTTCGGAGGGTTCTTCTAGCAACAGAACTAGTTCTTATTCCCAAAGAAGACAGAAGAAGCGAAAGCTTTCCAAGGGTCATAAATTCGAAGAATTCAGGAAGGCCAAACCACCCTCCTTTGACGGTGAAATAAAGAAGGGAGAGGAACCAAAGGCATGGCTGCTTGGACTAAAGAAGTATTTCAGAGTCCATGACTTCTCAGAAAATTTGAAGGCCTGAGTGGCCACCTTCAACTTGAATGGAAAGGCTTCCATTTGGTGGGAAGACCTTAAGAATGTGAAAGGGGTTTACAAAGAGGACCTGTCTTGGAAACGGTTTGAGAAATACTTCTGGAAGAAGTATCTGTCGGAAAAATATTTCGACGAAAAGACTACAGAATTCTATGAACTCAAACTGGGGAAACTCACTATAGAGGAATATGTCAACATATTCCTTGAGTTGCTGAGGTATGTACCTTATATAAAATAAGAAAAGGAAAAGGTGCAATGTTTCATCAACGGACTACCTAAGGACTATTGGAACAGAATTGAATTTGATGAGACAAAAACCCTAGAAGGCACTATCTGAAAGGAAAGATATTGTCATGCACAGTTTGGACATCAGACAGAACCTCACGAAGGCTGGAAACCAAAGAATAGTTCGGGATTTCAGATAAAGGGGATTAAATCCCCAAGATTTAAGAACTATAAGAAGAACTCAAGGATGATATTCCCAACCTAGAGTGTACACCAGTAGAACTTTCCCTCCTTGGGTGGAAATAAAACTTCTGGATCTGTACCATTGAAGGCTAATAACCCAAAGAGAGAACCTTTGAAATGTTGGGGTTGCAAAGAAGAACATCTACTGAGAGACTGTCCACATCGACAACAGAATAGTTGGAGAATTTACAGCATCCAGGAAGCTACCACCGTCAATGATGTGGCAAGAAGTGTGCTGCAAATTCATGCAGCCTTGGATAATAACCAAGCCGACCACCAAGCTTCAGTGGTGGAAATAGAAGGTATGGTTTCCGACCATCTAGTGTCTATTTTGATTGACCCTGGGTCAAATTTGAGTTATATAGCCCCTAAGATTATTGATAAGTGTAAACTACAGCCACATAAACCTACCAAGTCATGGTTGGTACAATTAGCCACTGGCACCAAAAGAAGGATAGCATAGGTCATACCATCTTGCCAATTAATGTTGGGTAAATTCCCCACCCAAGCAACCCTTAACATATTACCCCTGGAATCCTATGATATGTTGATTGGTATGGACTGGCTAGTTGCCCATAAAGCTAGATTGGAATGTTACCATAAAACCTTAGAATGTGTAAGTAAAGAAGGAAAAAGGATAACCCTTCAAGGGATCTGAAAACCTGTCTCGGTGAGACAAATATCAGTTCTACAAATGAGAAGGTATTGCCGAAAAGGATGTCCCCTATATGTAATATGGGTGTTGAAAACAATTGAAGGCGACAAACCAAGCCTCGAAGACCACCCTACCCTAAGAGAATATAGAGATGTATTTCTGGAAGAGGTACCGGGTCTACCTATGAGAAGGGACATTAACTTCTCGATAGAACTTGCACTGGGAGCAGTGTCGATGTCTAGGACACCCTACCAGATGAGCACACCTGAACTAGTTGAACTCAAATTGCAATTGAGAGAAATGATGGATAAGGGCTATATCTAGCCCAGCGTGTCTCCATGGGGAACAACAGTCTTATTTGTGAAAAAGAAGGATGGTACCCTTAGACTGTGTATAGATTATAGTCAACTTAATAATGTAACCATAAATAACAAGTACCCCTTGCCCAGGATCGATGACCTGTTCGATCAATTGTGGGGTGCGTCTATTTTCTCAAAGATTGACTTAAGTTCGTTATACCATCAAGTCCGAATCAAGGGTCAATACATCCATAAAATTGCCTTCCGGATGAGGTATGGTCACTATGAGTTTGTGGTAGTGCCATTTGGGTTAAACTAGACAAATTTGTGTTGGTTTTTATCGACGACATATTAATTTACTCCAAGAATGGAGAAGAGCATGAAGAGCATATTAGACTTGTGTCGCAAGTGCTAAGAGAACATCATCTCTATTCCAAATTCAACAAATGTGAATTCTTCCAGAAGCAAATACATTACTTAGGCCATGCCCTATCTGAAGAAGGAGTAGCAGTAGACCCTGACAAAATTAGGTCTATCATGGAATGGCCTACCCCAAAGGACGTTTCAGATATCAGATCCTTTATGGGATTAGCAAGATACTATAGGAGATTTATAAAAGGATTCTCCAAGATTGGTTGTCCAATCACTGCCCTCCAGAAGAAGGGGACAAAGTTCACATGGACACAAAAATGTGAAGAAAGATTTCAAACCCTGAAACATCTACTGACCCACACACCCGTGTTGAAGATCGTCGATCCCGAAGCCGACTTCCTCTTGTTCATAGATGCTTGTAAGGAAGGGCTCGAAGGAGTCCTTATGCAAGGAGGAAGTGTGGTCTGCTATGAATCCCAAAAATTGAATGAGCACGAAGTCAAGTATGTGACCCATGATCTAGAGCTGGATGCCATAGTGCATGCCTTGAAAATGCGGAGGCATTACCTCCTGGGAACAGACCACTATGGATTGCAATATCTATTTGACCAACCAAAGCTCAATGCTAGACAAGCTAGGTGGATGGCCCTCCTCAGCGAGTTTGATTTTGAAATCAAACATATTAAGGGAAAGGAAAATAGGGTGGCTGATACCCTTAGCAGAAGCATGAAAACAATTCACCTGGCCATGGTGAGCACCTGTGAGACGGATGTCAAGGAAAGAATCAGAAATTCACAAGAGACAGACATATTCTTCCAGACCGTGATCTCGTACCTGTAGCAAGAACCAACAAGGATAAAGTATGAAGGCTACCAGGTGATGGAAGGAGGTTTGCTCACTTACTGAAGCAGATTGTATATCCCAGATTGTGACGACTTGAAGAGGTTCATACTGGATGAACTACATAAAAGACCCTATTCTGGTCATCCAGGATACTAGAAAATGATCATGGCCACTAGGAAACAATTCTACTAGCCTGGGTTGAAGAAATACATAGCCGAGTACCTAGCCAAATGCATAGAATGCCAAGAGGTAAAAGCAGAACACCGACACCCAGCAAGATTATTAAAACCTCTACCAATCCTAGAATGGAAATGGGAAACCATCTCCGTGGATTTCATCACCAGATTACCAACCTCGCCCAAACAAAATGATGCCATCATGGTAGTAATGGATAAATTGAACAAGTCTGCTCATTTTATCCCCGTCAAGTCAACTTGTAAGGAAATAGACATCACCAACATATTCAAGAAGGAGATATTTAAACTGCATGGTATGCCGAAAGAGATTGTGTTTGACAGAGACACGGAATTTACTTCCAACTTTTGGAAATCACTGGTGGCTGGTTTGGAGACCAAGTTACTATTTAGCACATCCTATCGCCCTCAAACTGATGTACAAACGAAAAGAGTGAACCAAATACTAGAAGACATGCTAAGAATGCATGTAATGCATCAACCCAAGAAGTGGGAAGACTACCTGCCACTGGTGGATTTCGCCTACAACACCAACTACCAAGAATCCTTAAAGATGAGTCCCTTTGAAGTCCTCTATGGTAGGTCGTGCAACACTCCTTTCAGTTGGAGTAATCCTGTAAACAAAATTTCTTTTGGACCCGACATGTTGAAAGAAATGGAACAACAAGTGACTCAGATAAAACAAAACCTGAAGGTCACTCAGAATCGACAGAAAAGTTACGCTGACCAAAAGAGAACTCCAAGAGAGTTCAAGACAGGAGACCATGTATATCTCAGAGTTAGGCCCAGGAAGAGTTCCCTGAAAATGGGAGCTTGTGCCAAGTTGGCACCTCGGTATTGTGGACCCTTTGAGGTTCTAGATAGAGTGGGACCTGTAGCCTATAGGCTAACACTTCCTCCCATAGTAAAAGCACATAATGTTTTCCATGTTTCATTATTGAAGAAATATGTACATGATTCTAATCATATAATTGACTTGTCTATGATCCAGGTGGAACCGGAGCAAGAATTCCTACCAGACCCTCAATGCATACTGGACAGAAAGGAAACCCTGCTCCAGAACCAAACCATTTCACAGGTCAAGGTGCAGTGAAGACATTTTGGCCCAGATGAGGCTACATGGGAAATGGAGGATGCCATGAAAAAAACATATCCAATTTTGTTTACCTCTGTACATACATGCCATATTGATAGATAGAACATAGAGGACGATGTTCCTTTAAGGGGGAGGGAATTATAACACCATGTTTCCCCCAGTCTGTAAAAATAACTATACTGGCCAAGAACTATGGAAGACTCAAAGATGTGAATGTGTGATTTTGAATGGACCTTAGTATAAAAGGTCGACGGATGTAAATAATGTTATGAATATATGTTGCAGGATTGTTGGGAGGGGGATGTGCTGAAAAGAGACCACGATGGCTGATGAAAGGTGGTGGAAGGCACCTGGAATAGTGGCATTAACTTCCACCGAAACCAATACCGTATTTGGTCTTCATTGGCCTGAAGATCAAGAGCGGCTCGCTGGCCCCGAAATGAATTACTCGCCAGGTTGGTAGGTGAAGAGGCTCATCATGAGTTAATGAGGGATGGGGGTGAACCGCCCATCTATGGAAGCCTCATATCTAACCACCGCAGGGAATTTCATGACACACGCAACCTCGCCAGAAAAGAAAAGGCAGGAAAGAGGTGTGGAAGAGGGGGCAGTCACGACAGTGATCGCAAGAGGGGAGAAACCAGAGGACTCTCGAAAAATATACAGAGTGATTGATAAGTAGCGAAGAAGGAGAGTAACCTTCGTTCTCGACTTCTAACTAGCAGAGACTCAGTCTCACAACATCGTGGTCTAATATCGAGGGTGGCTAGTAGTAAATCCATTCAAAATCATTGAGCCTATAGTTGGGTGGAAATGAGCACCCCTCTCAGTAATTGCATCAAACTTGGTTTTTTTCTGATAAGTGTTATATCTCATATCTTGAAATTAATATTTTGACATGTATGCTCATGGTTTGTGAAATTATGAATGGTTTCAGTATAAGACTATCTGTAGGGTGTTTTGATCAGAAATAGTGGTTGTATGCTTATATTGGAAAGACCACCTCTGGCTTACGTAAAAATATACCTATATATATATTTGTAACGGATTCATTTTTCAAGGTTGTTCTTTGGAAATTTATTCTCTTATCTCTCTCACGTACTACCATAGATAGATATCCTCACAGGGACACCCTTTTTGAAAGTTTATCCAAGGTTCTGCTGGAGGATTTTATGGCGTAAATCTCAAAACCCTGAACGAGAGAGAATGGTCCTTTTTGACTTCGACATTTCAGTGTTTCGACATACGGAATATCCAAGGGCGAGTTCCCTTGTACTCGCAAGTCTCGAAATCCTGACATGCGAAATCCCAAAAAGACAGTGTGTAGCTAAATCCCAATATTTCGGTGTTTCGGCATCCAGAATATCCAAGGGCGAGTTCCCTTGTACTCGCAAGTCCCAAAATTTCAACTTGCGAAATCCCGAAAAGATAGAGTGTGGAGAAGTTATTATATTTCGGTATTTCGGCACCTAGGGTACCTAAGTGCGGGCCCCATGTATTTTCCAGTCTCTAAAACCCGACCCACGAAATCCTAATGGAGGAAATCTTGAAATAGTGGAGCATGTTTGAAGTTTGGTGTTTCATAGTTTCGGCTCCTGGGAAACCTAGGTGCGAGACCTCCTTTCGTCGCATATCCCGAAAACCCAGTTTGTGAATTCCCGAAATTACTTAGCGCATATAGATTTGGCATTTCGGTACCCGGAATACCCAAGGGCGAGTTCCCTTGCACTCGCAAGTCCTGAAATCCTGACTTGCAAATTCTCGAAATAGTATAGTGTATTTAGAGTTCGATGTTTCAAAGTTTCAGCTCTTGGGAAACCCAAGTGTGAGACCTCCTTTTCTCGCATATTGCGAAATCCCGATGGATGAGACCCCAAAATGACAATAGTGCAGATGAGTTATGGTGTTTCGGTGTTTCAGCACCCAGGATACCTAAGGGTAAGATCCCTTGTACTCGCCAGTCGCGAAACCCCAATGTATGAAACCACGAAAAGGTATAGCATGACTAGAATTCATTGTTTCGGTGTTTCGGCACCCGGGATATCTAGAGGCAAGTCTCTTGTACTCGCTAGTCTAGGAATACTGACTTGCGAAACCCCAAAATGGCATAGCATGGATAGAGTTTGGATGTTTTAGAGTTTTGGCACCTAGGAAACCCAGGTGAGAAACCCTCCTATCCGCGCATATCGCAAAATCCCGATAGGAGAAATCCCAAAATGAATTAGCACACATGGTTTTGGTGTTTCGTCATTTCGGTACTCGGGATCTCCGAAGGTCAGTTTTCCTCATGTTCGCTAGACATGAAATTCCGATGGATGAAACCCCAAAATGAGTTTGGCGGATTTAGGGTCTTCGGTGTTTCGAGGCCCGGGAAACCAAAGGGTAGGAGTCCCTCGCTCTCTTATACCATGAAAGCCCAGTATTCGAAACCCTGAAAAGTGGAGTGCCAGGCTTCAATCTGAGGCATTATTAATTATGACGAATTGTTGATTCCCTTCGGGTTTCGGCACCTTGAAAGTCAGGGAACCGAGAATACATGCTTCACGATTTCCTAAATCGCGGAAGTTGGGAGAACCTCTTCGGTAAGGCCTATGGTCATTTCCGATGATCATATAGGTAAGGATAAGGGATGGTAGGGTCTACAACAAGCCCCATAAGAATTTTATGATTCTGTTCCTCGAAGAAGAGAAAGAAAAGCCAAAAAAAATTTAGTCTTCCATAGTGGGTGTGTTACAATGGATCACCCTATACCTCAACCTGTAATCAACCTGTACCATAAACAAGTGCATCAACCATGCACCAACCTGTACCAAACAATTTGTAATCAACTTGTACCATAAAAAAGTGCAACCAACCATGTACCAAGTATGTACAAAACTATCCCGATGATGTTTGCCAAGAACACAACCGACACAAGCAACATCTATGCATGAAACAAGAGGAAGGCCAGTCACCATCTGTTGATTACATAGTTGTTGCAATGAGAGATAGTTTAAATGACAAAACCACTCATGCGAAAGTTTTCTCAAGTCATCGCTATGGGCAACAAAAACTGATCAAAAATATGATGACCCAAAGTTTTCAAACTTGTACAACCTGGTAATATCATCAACAATTATAGTTGCAAGAACATGCTTAGGATATTTTAGATCCTTGATTACAACTTAGTGAGGTGAAAACTCTACGGTTTTACCTTCACCTAAATGAGTGATTTGATATACTGATAGAAGGTTACAAGAAATACTTGGAACACATAATACATCATTGAAATAATCGTTTTCTACTTGAACTGTTCCAGATCCTTCAACACTAAGAGATCTATCATCACCAAGAAATATTTTCTTGGTGCTACATTCATTTAGAACAAAAAATATGTCTCTATCCTTAGCCATATCATAATATGCTCCAGAATCAATAAGCCACTCATCAGAAGAAGAAGTAGAAGTTGTATTAAAGGAAAAACTAGAAGCAGAAAGTGCATGTACATGAGAAGAAGAAGAAGAAGTATCTAATCAATACTGATTTTGTGATTCTTCATCACTGCTTCTAAAGCTACCATGTTGTTGAAACATTTGGACTCATCGTGACCATCTTTATCACAAAAGTTGCAATGTTTGTCAGTCTTCTCACTTTTATATTTTGCTGCTTTGTCACCATTAGGAGAAGAAGTTGTCTGANAAAGTTTTCTCAAGTCATCGCTATGGGCAACAAAAACTGATCAAAAATATGATGACCCAAAGTTTTCAAACTTGTACAACCTGGTAATATCATCAACAATTATAGTTGCAAGAACATGCTTAGGATATTTTAGATCCTTGATTACAACTTAGTGAGGTGAAAACTCTACGGTTTTACCTTCACCTAAATGAGTGATTTGATATACTGATAGAAGGTTACAAGAAATACTTGGAACACATAATACATCATTGAAATAATCGTTTTCTACTTGAACTGTTCCAGATCCTTCAACACTAAGAGATCTATCATCACCAAGAAATATTTTCTTGGTGCTACATTCATTTAGAACAAAAAATATGTCTCTATCCTTAGCCATATCATAATATGCTCCAGAATCAATAAGCCACTCATCAGAAGAAGAAGTAGAAGTTGTATTAAAGGAAAAACTAGAAGCAGAAAGTGCATGTACATGAGAAGAAGAAGAAGAAGTATCTAATCAATACTGATTTTGTGATTCTTCATCACTGCTTCTAAAGCTACCATGTTGTTGAAACATTTGGACTCATCGTGACCATCTTTATCACAAAAGTTGCAATGTTTGTCAGTCTTCTCACTTTTATATTTTGCTGCTTTGTCACCATTAGGAGAAGAAGTTGTCTGAGTGGGTTTGGGACCCTTATATTGCTTGTTGTTGTGGCGAGGATGTTGCTTCTTGGGATTCTTGGGTTTATCTTTCTGATGGACGAATAAGGCTTTGTTGGAGGTACCTGTAGTGTTGATTACTCCAAGATATACAAGCTTATCTTTCTCTCTAATCAAAGCATCACAAATTTCTCAGGACTGAGTTTTTTATAAGCTGTCCCTAGAGCCTCTTGCATGGCATAAAAGGTAGATACAAACAAATAATATGCACTACCTAGCTTATAAAAAATAAGATAGATGCAATGATCTTCTTCAATCTTTATCTTACATTCTTCACTTAAAGTTCTGAGTGTTTTAAACTTAGATAGATAATCTTCAATGCAAGAAAAAGAATTTGGAGTTAAAGTTAATACTTGATTTTCTAACTGTTGTGCTTGAATAATATTGTGTTTACCAAACACAGATTCAATATTTTCCCAAGCTTCTTTGGGTTGATCAATTGATTGAAGGTGGAACCTTAAATCAGGAGAGATGGACATTCTGATTAACAACGTGCTTCGTCATTCCTATTATCCCATTTGAATTTCTTATCAACATTAGTGGGTGTTGTTTCCTTTCCAAAGGTAATCTGGTACAACCATTTACTTCTTAATAAATCCTCCATATGGGATTTCCATTGGAAGTAGTTGGTGTTGTTAAGCAAGAGATTACTTGTAGAAGCCATATTAATTATGCAGATAATATGGATTTAAAAACTGAAACTAATGATCTAGATGGAAAGATATCAGAAAGTTAGACAGTTTTAAAAAAATGGCACTGAAAAAGGACTTCGGATGTAAGAGTTATTCCCTTTTTAAAAAATGCATAAATGGTAACCAAATGACCACTTGATGGTGTAAGTTGCTTTATGAGGTGACCCACTTTTATAAAGAGAAGTAGGGATCACTTTTACAATGAAGTTACTTTATAAAATAAAAGTCTCATGGAAATTAAATAACTCTAAAATAAAATATTAAAGTTACTTATAGTGATTCACTTTTATACTTGAAGTGAAATACACTTTACAATTTTAGCATGAATTTTTTCAAGAAAAAGTAACAAAAAGAAAGACTTGAACTCAAGACCTCTTACTTAATAAGGAAACTTTTAACCAAATGGTCTAGCAAAACATATTGCATTGTTTAGCAAGAGGATTGGAGGTGTTGTTGTGGAAGACAACCTTGGAGATCGTGCTAAATAACATCTCATTTCACACAAGAAACAAATTTTGCTTCTCAATGACAACAAGGGTTAGATCTCGGTTAACTTACCTAGAAGATGCACATTTTCCTATCTGTTTCTGATTTGCTGAGATTGCACAGAGCACGGGGAAAAGAACTTACATAGATATAAAAGAGTAGCAAGCCTAAAATAAATAATATAAAACCAAAATAATAATTTGCAAAAATTTAAAAAATGCGTATTGAGGATTTATACCTCTCGATCTCACTGAAATGGTCATATCTTGGGAAAATAGAAACCTTTTCGAGTGAAACGAGAAATGTTCCTGACTCAAATAAGCGTTCCAGATGCAATGGAACAATCCTCTCAACCCAGAAATGTATGAAAATGACATAAAATGAAGATGAGACAACTCGACTTCACGATCTCGATCTACAACATGAGCGGGTCTTCAAACAAACTCTTATACCATGTTCGACAACACATGTATTCCAACATAGGACGAACACTTTCAGTAACCACTCACACAATTACATCAAAGATTAACACAAAGATGTTTTGACGTGGTAAAACCCCTGTGGGGAAACATCCACGAACCTAGCCAATGCGGCCACTTGGAACAGTTTATTAATGCAAAAGAAAAATATTACAGAGAGATTTTAGAAGAGATTTTCTCACAATCGATCATTGGAAAATGGCCCTCGATGCTCTTTAAATAGAGATCATGGACCAATCGGGTGTTAAGCCATGGATCAATGGTCGTTAAGATCGAAGAGAATATGAACCATCAGATCACTTTATGCCGGGAACATATCATGACCATCGGATTTTCTAACTACAAATACATACTAATGCATACTAAAGAAACACACTGAGAAACACACTTTTACCTAACGACACATTAGACCAAGTAGATCTTAACTAACTCCTAAGTGTCTAAATATCCTAACATGCAACATTAAAATGACCAAATACAATTTTGGGTTGTTGGAATAACTTTTTTCTTAAATTTAGTTTTTTAGAGATTGTTAATTCATGACCTAATGGAAATATAAAATCTTATTGGAATTATTTGAAAAAAATTCCAATACATAGATAATTTTTTTAAGAGAAGTTCAAAGAAGTTCAAATATGTAATGGTACTCACTAAGATATGTTACTTGTTATGTTACATGTTGTGTAATAGCTTGGTTCCCTTTTTTTCTCCAAGAAAACAGGGTTCCCTTGTTCTACAAGGAGGAGCATTTCAAAGCCCAAAGTGTAGATCAATGGCCAGGACTGGGTAGAAGGGAACAGAGGGGCTGAGAGTTAGGACGCAAGCCTGCAACCTAGAAGCTAGGAGGAAAGTGCAATGGGGAAAGAGAGGAGGAAATAGAGGTTGGCTCTACTTCTCTCATAGACACATGTGTGTTGTGTCATGCTACAAGGCTCTACGTGTAAGAAACAAATTTTCTACATGGAAGGAAAACATGAGTTAATGTTTATGGTTGGATATGGAGTATGCATTGGAGAAAACATTTAATGTTTTGAAGTAATTCTAAACTCATCTCTAACATTACTTTACTTCGTTTCTTAAAAATAAGAACACAAATGTGGAGTTTAAAGGGAAGATAACCTAAAAAGCCAAATAAGAAGTTAAATTTAAAACTTAAGTTAAAATTGTATGAAATTCTAATTATATTTTATGAACCTCTAAAACTTTATCTTAAAACAATTTGAGATCATTGATATTAGTGCCAGCCAATTCCAAAATAAAAAAATCCATGATTAACCTGGACTAAAGGTGTTAAGATGATGAAGTTCAAAAGTAAAGTGTAAATGTTTGTGTAAAAAGATTGGATTATGATAAAAAAATTGTTTAATTTTTTTATGAAGCTTGAAATAAAAAAGTTTAATGGTTATAAGATTAATTTATTTTTAAATTATTCATTAAAATTAAAATTAAATTTAAAAATTAGAATTATTTTATTATTATTTTATATATAAAAACCAATATTATAATTATAAAAGCAAATTTCTATAAATTTTACCATAAAGTGATATATTACACAACTTAAAAAAATAATATAAAAAAATATTATAAAAATGAAAACAAATTTCCATCAACTTTAATAATATAGAAAAATATTATAAAAATGAAAACAAATTTTTATGACGGTATGACTTATTATTACCTGATAAAATCATCCTAACCCGTAAGAAAAAAAAACCATAATATCCTAAATATAAGAGTCCATATCTGGAGCTTCATCTCAATTCAATTCACAGTGCGGAACCACCGCCATCAAAGAAGTTTTCCGTCTGTACTATGCCAAAGCTTTTTCTGAATTTTTTTCACAGTGATGGAGCACCACCATCAGATAACTTTCCATTTCCCAAAAGAGGAGCTTCACCGCCATCGGATAAGTTCCCATTTTCTTTTATATGTCTACTTCCCTGCATCATATTCACAATCTCTCTCATTGAGGATCTCTCTTCACTGATGTCCCGTAAGCTGAGATTAGCAATTGTTATCATATTCTGCAGTTCCATCTTGTTAATGTCAACCATCAAATTTCGATCAATAATTGTAATGAATATGTCTATGCTTTCGCTGAGACGATATGTTTGACTCCATTCTGCCAGAGGCCTGTCTTAATGTAGTGATTTTAAACGTGTTATAAGTTCCAGCAGAAGCACACCAATGCTATACACATCACTCTTCGCTGAAAATCTGCGTGTTTTCACGTATTGCGGATCCATGTAACCATAACTCCCCGTAACAGCAGTGATTGTAAATTGGTTGTCTTTTGGGCCTAACTTCGATAGTCCAAAATCAGCCAATTTAGCACAGTTATCGTCCTCCAGCAAAACATTTGCAGACTTAATATCACGGTGCAATATAGGGGGTTGTGCTTCTTCATGAAGGTATTGCAAAGCTACAGCAACCTGAAACGCTATGTTCATACTAGCGGCCCAAGACAATGGACTTGTAAAACCCTTGTTTTTGTGCAGTCGATCATACAAATTCCCGTTGGAAATGAACTCAAACATAAGAATTCGCTCATCTGCAGTTGTGTCACCTACATATTTGTTAAAAGAAAAATAAAAATAATACATAGCAATAGAGTTATACTCAATACAGATTAACATAGAAAAAATCAGAGAAACAATAAAAGGTATACAATAATTATATATATTTTAAATCTATATTGTTATCCGTCGATGTAGAGTTCTCTGCACGCCTATTAGTTAGTGGTCGACCAAAAATATGTCTGAGATTTGTTTGTGGTCGACCAAAAATATGTCTGAGATTTGTTTATTTGAAATGAGATTCGAAGAAAGAAATATTAAGGTATATCAACATTTTTTATTAAAATTTGATTATTTAAATGAGATTAGAAGAAAGAAATGGCCCAAGTGACGGAGGAAGGAGTAGAATAGGTGTTCGTGGTTGGAGATTGTCAACACTGCGATATCTGTTGATTGTGAGGACTCCACGAGTCGCGCTTGTGCTCGTTAACACGCAAAGACGGATGCAAAATCTTCACACGCGAATCGAAATGGCTGGGTCGGTATTCATAGGCTTATAGATCTCACTTGTTACCAAATTTTCGAATGTATTTATAAGTGGTTATTTATAAAATGGGAGAGTAGAGTATAATATAGAAATATTTAATTATTGGTTAAATATTAATATATTGGATTCTATTATATAGAGTATATAAGTTGTTATTAGTTTTAACTTATTTTAAAGATAATTGGAGAGGTTGAGAGAATAGTGGTTACGATATGTATTAATGCACTAAGTTTGCAGCTGGTAGCAGATCAACATAGAAACCAGTATTTATAAAGTTGTCTTATGTTAATAGTCTAATAGTCTAAAGGCATGTAATATCCAACCTGTTACACAGCATTGAATGTTGATGTGGGTGGATCTGAAAGAAAATCAGATTAGCCCTAGTATTCAATAGCAATTCAGATCCCATGACTTATAATCCACTGGCCCCAACATTCAATGCTGCAGGCTGTATATTGGTGGCCACTTTCTATCTTTTGGTTTTTTCTGGATATTTAATTTTGCCCAAATTAAGTAAAAAATTGTTGGATTTACATATTTGAGTGGCTAAATCTAATTTTTTGAGTAAGATGAATCCATTTATACATTATGCAATTTAAACAACAAAAAATTGTGATTTCTAGATTTATGTCACCAGATTGAAGTAAAAAAAACACAACCTAGAATATTTAAAAAAGATAAAATGTTTAGAAAACTCCCTCTTTATGTATGCACATTCTTCTTATAATTTGCATGGCAATATATTTATGCACGTTCTTCTTATATGTATGCTGCAAATTCCATGGCAGTATATTAACTCACTGTATTAGTTGGAAATGATGGAGCTAAGTATTCAAAGTCTGCAATTAAAATAAAAGTTAAGAGCCCATAACCTCCATACCTATTATTAATGATGGAAATAGAGTTATACCAAAAGAAATCTACCAATGTCTCTAATTATATTCCTAAACAAAATGCTTTGACCATTGCTATCTTTCTAAAACCTAAAATAAAATTGTGTATACTCAATTTCTCAAAATTAGCTTTGACCATTACTATCCTTCTTAAACCTAAAATTGTGTATACTCAATTTCCCAAAATTATAAGTAAATTTTAAAATTACAAATAAATTTTGTATTCCTAAACAGATTGCTTTGATTAGATTGCTTTGAACATTGCTATCCTTCTTAAACCTAAAATTGTATACACTCACTGTCCCAAAATTATAAGTGAATTTTAAAATTACAAATAAATTTTAGTATCTATGCTAAGTACAAATTATATACCATGATTCCAATGTACATTAACCTATGTTTCTGCATAAACACAAACGTGCTACTTGTGGTGGGAGCCATTCATAGATTCTTTCTTCGACTGACCTTCACATATTGGTAAATGTGGTTACAGAATTACAATAATAATAAAATATGTTTCTTATTTCCACCGATACTGATAGCTAAACATTTTTTGTTGCAGCAAGTTGTATAAGCAAATAACGCGATTTATATGTTGTGAATTTCAGCATCATCCTAGCTCCGAACCTCATTCGCTTTATATTGACCGGTCAAGGAGAGGAAGCATCAATGAGCATCATACTGGATCCGAACCTTGTTCACTTTATAGTGACCGCCGAATGCTAGGAAACATCAACCTCTGGTTAGGAGAAGGGTTGGTTATGGAACATTAGGTTTCAATGTTCATGAAAATTGTTTAATATGCTTCTTAAATTCATTTTAGGATTGCTATGCTTTTTTAATGTGGAGTAGCAGTACCTTAAGGCTATATCTATAATAATAATATGTTTTCCAATTTTTATAATACTTTAACTATCCAATTTTTATAATATTTTAATTACCTAGCATATCCCACATAAATTATATTAATCACATTATTATTAGGAGATGTTTATTGATTTTCCAATTAAACATTATTTTTGCTTATATTTATCAAATCACAATATCAACTATTATATATTAATTAATATTATTTACTATGTTTTTTAAATTATAATTATTATTTTTATATATTAATTAATATTATTTACTATGTTTTTTAAATTATAACTATAATTATTATATATTAATTAATATTATTTACTATGTTTTTTAAATTATAATTATTATTATGAGATGTTTATTGATTTTCTAATTATACATTATTTTTATTTTTATTTATCAAATCATAATATCAATTATTATATATTAATTAATATTGTTTACTATATTTTTTAAATGGATTTGTAAAAATATCATACTTCTTAAATATATTTAGTTTATTAATTAATTAATTATATATGATTTTTAGTTAAATTTATTAAATCACAATATTAATGATCATAATTAATTTTACAATACCAATTATCATACATTATTATAAATTATTATGTATTAATTTAAATTACTTACCATTCTTCTTAAACGGAGAAGCAACACCTTAAGAAGAAGATTTGATAGGTCTCTTTATAATATTTTTTTAATATTTTAATTATCCAATTGTAACTCTAAATATATCAATATTTTTTTAGATTTTAATTATTCAATTGTAACTCTAATTATATCAATTGTAATTGGTTAAAAAATTTAAATAAAACAAAGTATGTTTTTTTTATATTTTTTTAATATTTCAATTATCCAATTGTAACTCTAAGTATATCAATATTTTTTTTAGATTTTAATTATTCAATTGTAACTCTAATTATATCAATTTTAATTGGCTAAAAACTTCAAATAAAACAAAGCATGGATAATAAGTATGACAAGCTCAAAGTTTGCATTGAAGTAAAATTTAATTTTATAGGGAGGAAGTTAAAAAGTAGTTAGTTTCAATTTTTTTAACTAATTTTTATCTAAATTTAATAAAAAAATTGTTTAAAGTTATAATTATAATTAATTGGTGGTAATTTTCATATTAAAAATTTTAATCTATTTTAAAATATCTTCAAATTTTAAAAAACCAAAAAATATGTGGATAAACTTTCTCACATAAGAAAATAGATTTATCAAAAAACCAATTTGTTAATTTTTTATTTTCGTCCATTTCATAATGAATAAAAATATAACATCTTAGAGAGTCAACCAAATCATGTTTGTTTAAGAAAACAGACTAGTCATGAAGATATAACATCTATACTAAAGCATGCATAAATTACAACATCTATTTGAGCTTGTCTACTTTTAACTAAATTTCATAGTATATTAAGGTATACTATTTATGATAAGATATAACCACTTTAAAATTGAGTTTCTCCACTTTTTAATTCACTTCACCTTATAATACATGAAGATATAACATATATACTTAAAAATACATAATTAACCACATCATGTTTCTTTTAACATATGAAAAATTCTTAATTATGATATTATAATTTTAAATTTAAATTTATTTATTATTTCATTAAATTATATAATTTTAAAATAAAATCTAAATTATTAAAAAAAATTATTGATTACCACTTTATATTTTATATTAAATATTACACTTTATATACATTAAAAAATAAATATATTGAACTTAAAATGCAATGTCATATCTTTACATTGTATCAAGTGTCAAATTTATATACAATTTACATATACACTATGCAATCACATTAAACTTAACATGTATGGCATAAGTGTTAATCAGCCAGAAACATATTGAAATTAACGTGGAATGAAAAATGTGTTAAATGATTTTCTCACAAAACCATATCCATTTAAACTATGGATGTGCTTCTTTTATAAATCACTATTCCATACTCATCTAAATCTTAAACTTGCTTTATATTTTATTTATGATGGGGATTCTTGATATTTAATTACAAAGAGTAGTATAGTCCATAATTTTATAAAAAAATTTAAAATCATAAAGACTAATATTCTTTAAAAAGAAACATGTATTTTAAATATACAAGATTAAAATATATATTTTAAATAGATAAAAAAAATATAGATTTCAAATATACAAAATTGTAAAGAAATATACATTTTAAATAAAAAAATCTAAAATAATAAAAACTAAAATTCTTCTCCAAAAATATAAATATAAGTGTTTTAAAAAAAAAAATTAAATATATATATATATATATATAA
>SNQJ01S0000048.1:0-22472 GCA_010110895.2 Picea sitchensis
GGCTTCGAAAGTTGTTGACCGACCTATTTGACTTAGAGATGAGAGCAACCTTGATTCTATGTGACAACCAGAGTTGCATAAAGATGACAGAGAATCCTGTATTCCACGACAGGTCAAAGCACATAGAGATATGTTATCATGACATCCGTGACATGGTGCAGAGAGGAGCCTTAAAGCTCCAGTACATTAGCATGGATGAACAGGTTGCTGATGTGTTGACCAAGCCACTATCTCATATAAAGTTTGAGTACTTTCAAGATAAGCTTGGTATAGTTTGAAAGGACCCTCCTCGAAAGGGGGAGTAGATGTTGTGATGAGACATCTCTTGCTTCCGACCTGATGGTTGTGACATAAAGCAAGATGATGTAATATGACTAGTACTGTGCTTCCAGCTGGATAGCTGTGACGAAAAGCCAGTCTAGTATCATGCTTCCGACTTGATGGTTGCGACGTAAAGCAGGACGAGTACCTTGCTTCTAACCTGATGGTTGTAACGTAAAGCAAGATGATGTGTGACTAGTACTATGCTTCTGGTTGTATAGCTGCGACATAAAGCAAGTCTAGTTCCCTACTTCCGACCTGATGGTTGTGACGTAAAACAGGATGTGTACCTTGCTTCCGACCTGAGGGTTGTGACGTAAAGCAAGATGATATGATGAGACTAGCACTGAGCTTCCAGCTGGATAGTTGTGACGTAAAGCCAGTCTAGTATCCTGCTTCCAACCTGATGGTTGTGACGTAAATTAGGACGAGTATCTTGCTTCCAGCTTGAGTGTTGTGACGTAAAGCAAGACGATGAGATGAGACTAGTACTGTGTTTCCAACTTGATAGTTGTGACGTAAAGCCAGTCTAGTATCTTGCTTCCAGCCTAAGTGTTGTGACGTAAAACAAGACATTGAGATGAGACAAGTATTGAGCTTCCAGCTTGAGAGCTGTGACGTAAAGCCAGTCTTGTATTATGATGAGCCAGCCTTGTGCTGTGATGATGATGATCTATCAGTTTTATACTAATACATATTGATGCAGATGATGATGGCATTCCTTTGAGAATGATGATGTTGCCGATGAAGAAAACTTTTGATGATTTATAGATACGCCGGTCAATGTTCCAAGATGATATTGATGATGTTGTCCTCTTACCCACTTGATATTGTTGATGATGTTGTCCTCTCTCTCTCGCATGATGATGTTGAAGAATACCCTTCTTGTTAAGGGGGAGTGTTGAAATAATGTAACTGCAAAGAGTATTCTTATTATTATTTGATATATTATTCATTGGATCAATCCTTATTGTGGATTGATCATGTCGGCTATTGTAATAGGACCAAATCCCCTTTTGCGGATTGGTCAAATGATAATTATAATAGGCAGAATAAGAAGTCGACCCCAACAGATATTAAAGAGGCCCCATAATGTAATTATGGTGGTTATAACCACCCTTTTGGAGAAGTCGGCCTTGCCAGTGAAGAGACACTTCACACGTGCCAGTCTAATATAAATAAGGAGGCTAGCGCCTCACTTAGACACACAACTCACTTGCTCATTGAGAGACAAGTTTCGGATCTGTTGTTAGAGAAGAAGGAGAGAGAGTGGCGCATATCTGGGAGAGGATCTTCTGCATTAGTTTAAGAGATCTCTTGGCATTGTATTGGCTATCTATATTAAGGAAGTTTTGCTGGGTTTTCTTCCCCTAGAGGGTTTCCCAGGATAAATGTTGTGTCTCTTGTGATTGTGTATTTCTCAGTGATCTTAGATTATGCTATTGCTATCTAATGAATTGCAAAGAACTATAAGAATGGCTTAAACATTCACAAGTTGAACCGAGGCACAATTGAGTATGTACACAAGTTGCAGTAAGGTGAATCATGTACATTCATATAAAGTTTCTACGTAGGAGTAGGTCTGTACGGGTTGACGTCAGCAGTAGTACATGTGATGTCAACAAATTGTACAGGCGGTCTGCACCATATTTGTGGGCAGAGGAAATTTCAAGGGATTTGCTAAGGTTTGGTTTTCTGGTTTTTTTCTGATATTGGAGGACAAGGTTGTCCTCAGATTTTGGTGAAATTGTATTGGTTGGGAGGGTTGGTTTTTCCCTCAGAATTTATGAAATTTATAACGTTACATAACAAAAAATTTGTGTCTCATGTGTATTGATGATTCATCTCTGATCTTGTTGTTTCCGTTGCAGATATTTTCAATCAATAATTTTAGTGTAAAATTGTTCAGTGATAACAACTAAGGTTTACTGTTACATCACTAGGAAGCAATTTTAAAATCTAAAATTAGTCACATAGAGTTGCATGTGAAAATTGACATGTCCTCCCATACCTAATAAGCTAGTGTGAAGTCTGAAGAAGATACCTAATGTGATCTACTTATGTGGCTTTTACATGAAATAGGACTCATGTTTATGTTATAATGACTCTTGTATCAATGATGGTTGGTCTCACTTGACTCTTTGAGCCCATGCTTAATGATTATGCATACTTAGACTTGGTCCTTTGGAGGACATTGATGATGCTTCTCCCACACTTCATGGAGGACGTTGCACACCATTTGGAGGACGTTGGAGCCTTGCCGATGAGCATTCGACCATATGATGACTTGACACACCTCTTCACATCCTCCATCACACCTTGGAGTTAGGATGTTTCATACACAAGCTTGACATGTCGCTTGGAGAGAGCATGGAACCCCTTGAGGACATTGAGGCTTGGCTTGATGACATGGCATTTGATGATGATAGTACACCCCTTTGGAAGGGTCATGGAGCCCTTTTCCTTGATGACATCATGGTTTTGGTGGACATTGCCCATGTGAAGGGACGTTGCACTTGAGGATGATGTGATGCTTGAGACGACCTAGAACATTTGATGATGAGTTTGCACCTTTTGATGAGACATGACCTTTGGATGATGCATTGCACCTTTTGGGGAGCTACATGACCTTTAGAGCATTTACACCCCATTTTGGAGATGATGTCACCTTCATGAGCCCTCTACACTCACACATGTGGCATTTATCAAGGACATTTGCATGTTTAAGCATTGTACCTTTATTTTAGAGGCATTTTTGGGGGTCATCCTTAGACTTATCTACCTTGTATCATGTATTTTTTTTTATGTTTTAAGGGTTTTTAGGAGGATATTAGCTCATTAAAGGTGAAGCACTTGGTTTCCTCATATAAATAGAGGAAGTGCTCCCTCATTTTTACACATTGTTATTTGTGGAGAATTACAACTACTTGTCTACTTCTATATTTCTCTTTTGCTGTGAATGAATGACTTATGCAACTTCTTGGAGAGATGATGTATAGATGCTTTTTCAAGTTTGATGGATGATTCATGGTTAGGGTTTCATGGATGAGCCTTGGTTTACCTAGTAAGTGTTCTTTTTAAGTCTTTCTGGATCTATTTATTGACAATATGAAGTGTGAATGTGCATATCAAAGTGGTGAAAGAGTATTTTCCCTTGTATTTTTTTAAATATATCATATCTTGCAAATCATAGCAAGGTTTTTAGTGGAGAACCTTCCCTTGATATTGTGTTTAAAGCTTGTTAAAGGACATATGACGATTTTCTAGGGTTTGTAGTGGACTACCCTAGTTGGCATCCTATAAGATATCCTCCTAAGGTTTGTAGTGGACTCCTTTAGGGTTTATTCAAAATCCATGTTTCACCTATGTTTTCAAGAAATTTCATAGTTTGACTCCATGGGCCTTAAAAATAATAGGCACTAGTCTCAACTCCCTTTAGTCAATCCTTAAATTTAAATCTACCTTTTCTTTTATTGTTTTAGGATTTGATCATGGCTTCTAGCAATTATTCTTTAATTTTTAGTCATAACTAGGCTAGATGTCTAGGGTTTCATTGGCATTTATTTCTTAAAGATATATGTTGTTATCATTTATTGCATTTTCAACCCTCTAGGTTTTGGTGCCTTGCGTAGTTAGGGTTGTTATATGCCCTTTCCATTTCAAAAAGTAATTGTTCAATAAACCCTAGTTTAACGTGCATTTTCAACCCTAGTTTTATTGCATGATTACTTGTTTAAAGGTTGATTTCTTGTTGTTGTTTCAACTTGATATATTACAGAAGATTGTCATCTTTCATACAAGTTTTGCAGAGCCATAGCTTCTTCTCTTATTTGTAGTGTTTGGAGTACTCTCTTGGCCTATTGTAACTTGCTAAATATCATAAATTGTCTTGGATGCTTCTCACACACAAATCTAGAAATTTCTCGATTGAACCACCTTGTAATTACGTTGAAAACCTTGATTTAGGGGTGGTTTATGAGTAACTAATATAGGAGGTCGTAGACTTGATTCCATCTTGCTATAAGATTCCTAGAGATTACTAGGGAAGCCTCCCTTGTGTTGGATTTCATTATTCACTAAAATGAGAGAAGTGATTGCTAAGGTGATAGTGGTAACACTTCCATGTTACACTTGTCTTAGCCCTTGAGAAACGTTTTGCACAAAGGTGCTCGATCTTGTAATAACAAAACCTATTAAAAGATATGAAATCAATAGCAAATGGGCAACTTGCAAATTTGATTTACTATGCAAAAATGTAATTTCCAAATTTGGATAACATGACAAATTAACCCAAATAAATTATAAATAAAATGAAGAACAACTTAAGCTAATCACAAATTTGATTTAGAATCAACTCAAATAAAATTTCAAAATTGTGACCAAATAACTAGTCTAACATGAAAGTTCTTAATTTATGTAACCTAATTAGACATAAATGAAATATGATTTATGATATTGAGAAATTAATTTCTAGATTTCATATAATAAGGAAAAAAAAGAGAATTTTTTAGTTTTAAGTGGTGGTTAAAAGGATAGATTAGTGGTCAATTGGGTTTAGCTCGGGTGGTTGGGAGGAATGATTGTTATCCTCCCCACCCAAGTCCAACTCTCGTGACATGTTGAGCTCTTAACGAGCTTATTATTGTAATGGCTTCACGACCTTGTGCCCTAAAGATTCTAGGATTTACCCTAGGTACCATCCTCGAAATGAGGGGAAGTACTCGAGGGGTTTCCCTAGGCATTGTAACCTAGAAAAATATGAAAAAAAAGGCGAGGAGAGATTAGAGCCAAATAAAACCTAATGATAATGGAGTCATGACAAAAATCTAAGAGGGTCATTTTCTCATGTTATTAAGGCTAGAAAGCTACATAAAGAATGTTATAACCCCCCTAACAATGTTGGAAATAAATGCAAAAAAATTACAAAAAAGGACTCAAAGATATGCACCTTCAACTAGTTAAATATGTGTACTCTAGAATTGGAAATAAAAATCTATGACCATTATTAAGCTATAAGATGCAAATATTCATACCAATGCTAAAATAAACAAAGAAAGAAGAGGGTAAGACCACACCAATTTCCTCCAATGTAGTAGATGTACTAATCCATGAACCAAGTAACTATCTCTTGCATGCAAATAGATCAACACCACCTACAATCTTAAAGCTCCAAAAATCTTTTCCACATACACAAGAAAGTCTCCAAAAAATCTACAAATCCTTTATGTTTAGTCTTCAACGATAGCTCTCTCAAGAGTATACATCAACACCAACAAATAATCATGGGAGGAACCTCTTTTGTAGAGTTCTAGGCTTAACAACTCCATCCAATCTTGAAGCTCCAAAAATCTTTGCCACATACACAAGAAAGTCTCCAAAAAATCACCAAAGCCTTTATGCTTAGTCTTCAATGATATCTCTCTCAAGAGCATCCAATCAACAACAACAAATAACCATGGGAGGAACCTCTTATATATAGTTCTAGGGTCAACAACTCCATCCAATCTTGAAGCTCCAAATGTCTTTGCCACACATGCAAGTCTCCAAAAAATCTCCAAAGCCTTTTATGCTTAGCCTTCAACAATAGCTCTCTCAAGAGTATACAATCAACAACAACAAATAACCATGGGAGGAACCTCTTATATAGAATTCTAGGCTCAACAACTACCTCAGTAAAATAATGATATCCTTGGCTAAAACCCTCGATCTAACCTAGGAAAGCATAAGCAACCAATATCCACTAACTAACTAAGGTGGATAAAATCAACAATACATAAAATAGAGAGTGGTTATGCCACATATTCAAATATCCATCAATGAGATTAGTCTCCAAGGTGGACGCCCTCTTCAAAAAGCGCATAGAACCACTAAAACACTAATGCCTCTCTTAGAAAAAAGTGCCAACGACTATGTGAGGAAAGATGAAGTCAATTATCACCAAATATGCCATCAATCCATGTATTGGAAGTTTTTACAAACATATACACATTAAATTTTCTTTCTACACATTCATTCATATTTCTTTAAGAATGTCTTACAATAGCTTTATTAAAAATACTCTTTGCAAGCGGTATTACTCTTTTGTGCTCCACTTACATTTATGGAAACAAAATAGCCCTCAAAATTAATAAACAAGATTACAATCTTTTGTTCAACTTCATTATTAAAGAATTGAGCATTCATTAATTTTACATCACCTTAGAATCTTCAAAACTACAAGGCATTGGAGGAGCATTGACCTCTGTACCAATATTATTATACTGTTCTTCAGACATGTCCTCTCGTTCATTCTGTTTAGAATGGAAATTGAGTCACATTAAGCTTCTATGTACAAATAACTTTTCAGTCATTTTGAAATGATAACCAAGCAAATGTGAAAAATGAATTAAGATACCAAATGTCTAAAATAAAACAGCACGCCAACCTTCAGATTTTCTATCATATCTTGATGCTCAGAGCACAGAATTTTGAGATCATCAAGTTGTCCTTGTATTTCATTCATATGCCTACAAAGTTCAATGTTGATTACATCAATAATTTCTTTCATAATTTAAAAAATATGAAAAGTACCTAAAAATGACAAAAACTGGTATAAAATTAGTCATCGCTCTAGAAGTGTAACAAGCTTTGCAAAATATATAAGTAGATAAGGCACAAAACAAAATCTATAAGTGGATAAAGAAAAAAAATAAGTAACATGGATGCCTTCACTAAGCATCTTGTAAGCTTAAATGTTCTACCATCCAAAATAATACTAGATGTTCAACAAAAGAATAGGGCTTTTGTATGACACAAACCACACATGTTCATCGCAAGGTGAGGCCTTACTAGAATGAACTTAACAAATGTGTTCTACCAAAGCATTAAATAATACCCTTTTTCATCTTGCAATTGTCAAGTAGAAAATTGTAGAAAATTGAAGTCCATGTGAACATATAAACGAAAACCCATCCATGCACAAGACCATATCAAATTCATAATAATTAAAAAATGCAAAAAAGAAAATTCACTAATAGGTCATGAACATAAAATACAATATTGATTTACACACTATCTAGATCTATAGTCCCTGCTCAAACATATAATGCGGAACTATCACCAACAAAAATCTGTCAAGTTATACAGTCATTAATGCTAGAAAACAAAGTCCTATTGGCCATATGATGAGAGGACCCTATCTCTAAAATCCATACCTTATTTGGAGTATGTGCTATACTAGAAGAGGAGGAAGAGTCTAACTCAATGTTGAATTTCTTCACGGCCACCTCCAACAATCGCATCTTCTTCCAACAATCAATATTGAAATACCCATCCTTGCCTCAAAATGAACAAGTCCATGGGGGTTCTTCTCCTTTAATTTTGTGAGGAAAATCACACAAGAATGTGGACAAAGAATACAAACCAACGTATATTAAAATAGAGAATGATGTGCTCAATTCATATCAATTATGGTGTGGATGTCAATACATATAAGGGAGATAAGTCACATACAAAAATCTCGTACAACTACTTTATTAGTTAAGCTCTGCCTTAATCTAACACAACTCTATTTATGAAATGTGACATTAGTCACTTAATTACTAATCTAAAGTACAATATAACTTTATTATATGATAACTCTAACACCCTCCCTTAGTGGTCATATAGGGAACAAACGTTATCCCAGAATACGAACTCTTGTGGACCAAACGTGTCAAAGATGTCTATAGTGTGACTCTGAAATTCGCTCCAAAAGCAGATTTTGAACTTTTCATCAAATGGACAAAAACATCAACTACATAACATGTAACCAACATGGTGAACGTAGCACAAAACATTTCACCAACTATTTGATCAATCACTACCTCTTCAGCCGAATGAGAGTAAATGTTGGCTGAAATTTTCATTCCATATACCATGGATGTAGAAGGTGATTTCAAGTTCATGAAGTTACCCTCTTTCACACCTAGGCACCAAAGTGTTACAAAAGTCACAAACTAGGCTTCTAAAGCCTGCAATAATCTGTAAAGAGTCTCATCGAAGCTTGCAACTTGCACTTCCAATGGATGATCCACAACCACCCATGTATGATTGTGTGGTCTCTCCACATTCATCCATTGTTTTTCCATAGTTGGGACTAATCCAGATACATCCAGATCCTTTGACATTCCACCTTTCTTCATGTCTTCAAGCCTTCCATCTTCAATTCCATCACTGGACTATGGGAGCTCTTCATTTGCCACATCTTCAACCCTTCCACCTCCTCCATTGATGGATTGTGGGTGCTCTTTTTCCTCTTATGCTACCTACACAACATCCCATCATGATAGCTCAAACTTTTGCACTTCACATTCTTGGAGGTCAATTGATCCGTCAACCTCAAAGAAATCCTCATCAATCTTATTCAAATCAGAATTTTCATTGATTCTAACATCCCTACTCACAACAATCTTATTTATACAAGGATCCATAAACCTATATGCTTTCTTTCTGTTAACATATTCAACAAATAACAATCGTTTGTATGTGTCATCCTAAGCAACTCAACCAAAGACGTTAACATGGTTTACCCTTGGTTTCTCACCTATCCAAGTCTCTGTGGGTGTGGTTGTTATCACAACTTCGTTGGGAGTCCTATTCAACACATATTGTTGTATTCATTCTCCAATATTTATCTAGAACTAACTTACCTTGTAGCATTTTCTTCACCATATCTACAATTCTATTACTCCACCTTTCATCATCACCTCTTTGCATTTGAACTTCTTTCTTATAAAATTCAGCAAACATTTCAAATTGATCTCCACCATGGAATTGTTGAACACTAATCTTCCTACTACAATCATCTTCTACCTTTGCCTTAAACTTCGTAAAAGCATATAAAGCATCCATCTCTTTCCTAAGAAAGAAGAGCCTTGACTTTTGCAAAAAATCATGAACAAGAATCATCAAATACCTTGCACTTGATAATGATGGTGTTCTTGATGGACCGAAAATCTAGATATGCACAAGCTTGATTGCCCTACTTGCTTCCATGTCAATAACTTCTTTATTTTGCATTTGACCTGAGCATGCCATGCATCTCCCATCCATCTTCTCCATTTCAGGGAAACCATCAACCATCTAAAATCTACTGAGGGAAAGATGCAAAAAATACAAATTTCCATATCTTTGATGTCACAAACCATTTGTATTGGAATCTCAGTGAACAATCATTTTATATAAATCTTTGTTGTATAAATAAGAGTCTATTGACAAACCTGAAACAACGTCAAAATCACTTATAGCCCCATTGTTGCAATGATGCATCCATACATCAAGCCTAACTTAGAAATACCTATTAAACACGAGAATGATTTCTATCTAGTACACAAATTTGTTTGCCAATTTCATCAATCATACTCATACACCAAATTTTAGTTCATTCCATGCTCAAAAATAATATTTGAACAACCTTCACGATTATTAATACAATTGAAGAAACTCCATACTCATGGTTTTTCTCTTCCAATAGTGAATTAAATCACCTAATAAACTCACAGCTATATGGTCACTCATAACCTAGCAACTACTCTCTTATTAGTGATCGTAACAATGATTGTATCATCTAACTTGCAGTATCTTCCTTTGTCTCTTAGTGGTTGAGGATCAAGTCTTCTCTCATTAAGCAACGGTGTTGACCTTTCCTCACGTGATGACTACTCTCACCAATCACCAACTTGTATCTCAATATGCCAACCCTTTTACAAAATGGTTGTTGGTAACTTTGTTTGGCGACTGGTGATTCCATTCATCAACTAGCAATTACAAGCACACAAACCCAACTCCTCTTCTCTTTAATCAATGCAATGGAACTTGAATCTCGTTCTCTACAATCTATGTTGAACCTAGACAACTAGTCTCCCATCTTCTTTCTTTGGTAACAGTTGATTTGCGGTACAACTAGGTGTGCCCAATCTCGATACCTCACGAGATATTTTCTCAAATGATGACTGTGTCTTTTAATCAATGACAATTTCTCTCTAACATCATGTGGGCGTGCTCTCTAGCCTCATGTAAGCTCATCACAAGTAATTCTTCCACAAATCTTGCCTATTAAAGGTGAGCGTGTTTGGGGAACATGTCTTGTTTTTCATTGTCACAAAATCTTTCAACGAAGTTTAACTTAAACATTTGCCAATTCAGACCCAACCCTTTGATTTTGTTATCCTTCCATATAAACCAGTTGTAGGCGAGACATATGGATGCTTGCTACTTCATGTGTTATATTCTTCTTGGAGCATCCTAGTGACTATGTATTGTTAAATTTAGAGTTGTTATTAAGTTCTTTTCAATTTACTAAACAATAATAGCATAAGCAAGATCACTGCAAGAAACACAATCAAAAGGTACACAACATTTTATCCTGGGAAACCATCATGGGGGAGAAAACCCAGCAAAAACTTCCTCAATAATAGACTGCCAATACAATGCCAAGACTAAAGACCAAAAACACTAGAGAATATCCAAGACTGAGCAATGCACCTCTCTCTCTTTCTTCTTATGACTACAGCTACCTCCAAAACTTGCGCACTAGATGAGTGACTGAGTGAGTGAGTAAGTGAGGGGCCATCCTCACTTATTTATACTAGCTGGGAGGCGCTAGGGTTGTCTTTTCACCAAGTTGGGTCGACTTCTTCAACTAATGGTTAAAACCACTTTAATTAGCCCTAGGGGCCGACTTTACAAACAACACCATATAAATATGGTTTGTCCAATCCAAAAAAGGGGATTTGGTCTTACACAAAGCCCGACATGATCAATCCACAAAAGGGGATTTGATCTATATAAAAATAACTCAATTATAATTAGAATATTCTTCGCAGTTACAATATTTTAACACTCCCCCTTAACAAGAAGGGTATTCTACTAACATAACTCAATACAACATCATCAGGAGAGAGAGAGGGCAGCAACATCATCATCATCTGGAACATTGACTGGCATATCTACAAATCATTGAAAGTTTTTCTCATCATCAATAACATCATCGTTCACAGCATGGAGATGGAAATAACATCATCATCATCATCATCATCTACATCAACATCAATTAGAATAATGCTAAAGAAACATCATCAACACCATCATTAACAACATGAAGGTTAGTACAACATCATCAACAACAACACGAGACTGATACATCATCATCATCAACAGCACAAGGCTAATACATCATCATCATCAACAGCACGACGTTGATACAACAACATCATCAGCACGAGGCTGAGATAACAACATCATCATCATATAGCAACAGAATGAGGCAGGTGCAACAACAACATTTTTGTTGAAATATTGTAACTACAAAGAGTATTCTATTTATTATTGAGATATTATTCATTAGATCAATCCCCTTTTGTGGATTGATCATGTTGGGCATTGTAATTGACCAAATCCCCTTTTGTGGATTGGTCAAACCCTAAATATATTGTGCAAATTGAGAAGTCGACCCCCAGGCTAATTAAAGTGGTTTTAACCACTAAGAAGACAAGTCGACCCTGCCCAATGAAGAGACACCTTTCTAGCGCCTGCCGGTTTGTATAAATAAAGGAAGCCAACGCCTCATTATCTCACTCACTCATTCACTCATCAAGTGAGCAAGTTTGGTAGTTGCAGTTAGGAGAAGAAGGAAGAGAGAGGTGCATTGCTCAGTGTTGGATATTCTCTAGTGTTTTGGTTTATTGTCTTGGCATTGTATTGGTTATCTATATTAAGAAATTTTTGTTCAGTCTTCTCCCCCATGAGGGTTTCCCAAGATAAATGTTGTGTATCTTGTGATTGTGTTTCTCTTAGTGATCCTATCTATGCTATGGTTATCTAGTAAATTGAAAAGAAACCTAATAATAGCTTAAATCTTAACATGGAATCAGAGCTAAGCTAAAGAGAGCATCTTTCACTAGATAAGCAAAAACGTCATTGTTGTCGTACAAGAAAATTGGGGTTTTCTATTGAAGAGGAATTTCATCCCTAAAATCATCAAGGAAGTGTGCCCTAGCCTAGCGAACTCTTTGGCAGCCTCGATGCACTTTTTCAGTGGATAGAACTCCCAGAAAGTGAAACCCTAGTTTCATTGGTACCAAAAAACCAGAACCAATACTAGAAGTACCAGTCCAAAATTTCGTTGGTCCGGTTTGAAGGGGAAGAATTTGGATTTTCTGAAATCTAACTGCACCAGGCTACTCGCCTCATCCAAGCGCACCTCCTAGTGTTGATGCCAGCCTAGTGCTGAAGATTTCCAGCTTCGTGTTGATGTTGTTGTGATGCCAACCTTGTGCTAAAGATTTCCAACTTCGTGTTGATGTTGTTGTGATGTCAGCCTAGTGCTGAAGATTTCCAGTTGCGTGTTGATGTTGTTGTGATGCCAGCCTAGTGCTGAAGATTTCTAGCTTCGTTCTGATGTTGTTGAGATGTCAGCCTCGTGCTTAAGATTTCCAACTTCGTGTTGATGTTGTTGAGATGCCAGCATCGTGCTGAAGATTTCCAGCTTAGTGCTGATGTTGATGAGATGTCAGCTTCGTGCTGAAGATTTCCAGCCTAGCGCTGATGTTGATCATGCTCTAGCATTCGTGTTAAGGTGTTGTTATTGTTGATGTTGTATCACCCTTGTGTTGTTATTGTTGATGTTGTATCACCCTTGTGTTGTTATTGATGATGATGATGTATTAGTGTTATACTAATCCATGTTGATGCAGATCATGATAATGCCATTCCAGCTCCTTGCTGTGGATGATGATATTGATGATGCGAAAAACTTCCGATGATTTATAGATATGCCAGTCAGTGTTCCAGATGTTGTTGATGTTGCATCCCTCTCTCTCTCCTGATGATTTTGTAGAATGCCCTTCTTGTTAAGGGGGAGTGTTGAAATATTCTAACTGCAAAGAGTAGTCTATTTATTGTTGAGTCATTAATCATTATATCAATCCCCTTTTGTGAATTTATCATGTCGGGCATTGTAATTGACCAAATCCCCTTTTGCGGATTGGTCAAACCCTAATTGTATTATGCAAATTAAGAAGTCGGCCCCCAGGCCTAATTAAAGTGATTTTAACCACTAAGAAGACAAGTCGACCCTCCCTAGTGAAGAGACACCTTTTCAACACCTGCCAGCTAGTATAAATAAAGGAAGCCATCGCCTCATTATCTCACTCACTCATTCACTCATCAAGTGCGCAAGTTTGTAGCTGCAGTTGGGAGAAGAAGGAAAAGAGAGGCGCATTGCTCAGTGTTGGATATTCTCTAGTGTTTTGGTTTATTGTCTTGGCATTGTATTGGCTATATATATCTTAAGGAAGTTTTGTTGGGTTTTCTACCCCATGAGGGTTTCCTAGAATAAATGATGTGTATCTTGTGATTGTGTTTCTCTCAATGATCCTAACTATTCTATTGTTATCTAGTAAATTGAAAAGAAACCTAATAATAGCTCAAAAATTAACAAGAAGTGCATTGGAAGATCTTGATCGTGGATCATAGTCTTCACAGCTTCCATTAGTGTTCTATACTTTCTTTCCGCTACACCGTTTGTTGAGGATTATAGGGAGTGGTTGTTGATGATTGCGGCTACGTGAGACATTATCCAGGACACAAACCTGAGAGAGAGTCCCTAAGAGGGGCGTGTGGTTCCTATCTAAGACAGAGTTGGAACGTAGAGATGGCCTCCTCCTTACAGAGAGTTGAGAAAAACTTCATATGATTCTCCTGTGTAACACAGTGAGAAAGGAGATCTGCAGAGTTGGACGTGCCTATGGTTGAGCACAAGGTGAACGTGTGAAATCCATAAGTGTTCGGTGCATCATCATGAGACAGAGATGAAGATGATGTATTAGCCTCCTCTGAGCAGAGAGTTGATAAGAAACTCCAGATGACTCTCCTGTGTAATGCAGTGCAAAAGAAGATTTGTTGAGTGGACGTGCCTATGGACGAGCACAGGTGAACGTGATCCTAGTGGTGGAGCGCACTAGTGAAGAAATGGTTCTTCTGTGTAATGCAGTGAGCCAGAGATAAGGACATCCCCATGGATGTGCCCCTAGTGGCTGAGCACTAGTAGGTGTATGAGATCCCTTGCTATATTGTTCAAGAGTCAGACTTGCCTGTAACCCTAATTGTAATGTAAAGGGTATAGGTCAACCCCACCTTAATGTAATTGATAATTAATGTAAAAGATAATTAATTTGATTAATATTAATTATATTATGAGATAGAGAGGTCGACCTTGTTGTGCAAATAGACACTTATGTTGACAGGTCAAGTCTAATATAAGTAAAGGTAAATTCGCCATTGAGGAAACATATCTTTTGTGTGAGTTTGCAAATTTCAGCAAGTACACCTTCTTGGGAAAAGTGCGCACCTCCCTTGGGTGCTAGTCTTCTAGGGTTTGCAAGCACCCTCTTGTGTGCTAGGTTTTCTTGGTGGTGAAGGTCTTTCTCTTGAAGAATCTAGCAAAGGATTTGGCTGGGTTGTCTTCCCTTGTTGAGAAGGGTTTCCAAGGATACTTCTTGTGTTCTTGTGCATGGTGTTTCTTCTTGTGATCTTGGTTGCTGCAACATTATTGGTTATGGTTAAGTTAAATGCTAACAATGGAATGAACTTCATGCTTAACCTTGCTTATTGAAAAATCAACATGGTATCAGAGCATAGGTCTTGAAGAACCATTGCACAAACATCTTTCAGCCATCCTCTCTCTCTTCTGCAGAAACTGTACGACCCTCCTAGGGTTCCCAGAAAATCCGTACGGCCTACTCTTCTGAGGGTTTTCGGCACTTGGAACTTGGATGTTGGGGCTAAAAAGGACATAGGTGTGTATGGCCTCCTTCAACGCACCTCCAACAAGTCTCAAATTGCAATTCCAAGCATTTTGACTTTTTGGCCCTAGGGTTTCGCTAATTTCTGTAGAAAATTTCATAATTGTGTTTATGCAACTCCTTGAAGGAGTTATTCAGCTTACTAGGGCTATCATATCCTTCAAAGGCTTATTGTTGGCAGTCATATGTCCAACAAAACCTAAAAGTGCTAGCCTATCTTAGGCGTTAGGTTTTCTAGCCTAGTTGACAAGGGTTTGTGAAGAATCCAAAATGAGCAAAATCATGATGGGAGGAAAGCTTGATGGTTCAAGCAAACTCAGTTTCAGGAAGACAAGACCTCAAAGAAATGAAGACATCAACATCTCAGCACTCTCAAGCATGGTCCCTACCAATGATAAAACTCGGTTAATTGATAGTGGTGCCTCCATGCACATGACCGATCTTAGAGATCACCTAACACATTTCATTGAGAAAGAGACACATCTACATGTTGTTCTTGGAGATGATGCCAGATATAATGTGAGAGGAGTTGGAACTTCTACCTTCCAACTAGATTCAGATATGCAGCTTCAATTAAAAGAAGTACTATATGTACCCGGAATGAAGAGGAACCTTGTCTCTATTTCTGCCTTGGAAGACAAAGGCTACAAGATTACCTTCTTAGAAGGAAGAGTTCTTGCATGGCACAAAGACTCTCATATAAGTTCTACCAAGGTAATTGGTGTCCGAGAAAACAACCTGTACAGATTAACCATCAAACCAATCCAAGCCTTGCTACATGACACTATCATCTTGAGTGAACTATGGCATAGAAGACTTGCTCACATTCATTATAGAGCTCTTCCAGCTCTAGGGAAAATGATAACGGGTCTACCAGAAATACAGATTCAGCATAAAGGTGTTTGCAAACGCTGTGCCCTTGGAAAAAATGTTAAAGGATCCTTCTCAAGCAGTGACAATACATCCAAGGAAATCTTGGACTTGATACATTCAGATGTATGTGGGCCAATGACTATTGCATCTCTGAACGGGTACTTATACTATGTACTCTTCATAGATGATCACTCCCGAAAAAATTGGATTTACTTTCTAAAAAACAAGGATGGATTCCTTGCAAAATTTCAAGAATTCAAAGCTCAGGTTGAGAACCAGACCCGAAGAAAAATCAAAATATTAAGATCAGATAATGGACGAGAATACAACTCAAAAGAATTCAGCAGTTTTTGTATTGAAGTAGGGATCAAGAGGGAGTTCACAGTTCCTTACAACCCTCAACAAAATGGGGTTGTTGAAAGGAAAAACAGAACTATCATTGAGGCAACCAAAGCAATGATACATGATCAAAGTCTACCTATGACTCTATGGGCAAAAGCATGTATGACAACAGTATATGTTCAAAACAGAAGTCCTCATCAGATCATAAAGAACATTACTCCAGAAGAAGCCTTCACCGGAGTGAAGCCTGAGATTGGACACTTCAGAATATTTGGATGTCCAGTATATTTTCATGTACCCAAAGAAAAGAGATCCAAGCTAGAACCTCCAGGAAGAAAAGGCACATTTGTAGAATACAGTGAATCCTCAAGCATATTGAATCTACATTCCTGGTCAGAGACAAATTGAAGTAAGCATAGATGTTACTTTTGAAGAAGAAGTAGCCTTCCAGAACTCTAGAGAAGCTCAGATGGAAATTAATAGTGAGACAATGCCTTCTCCCCCTTCAACAATTCAGAGGGAGACAGACATTATTCCAGTTGATCCAGCTGTTCTAGCCGATCCAGTTGCTCCAAGCAACATACCCAGAGATATTACAATTGGACATAAAAAGCCTGCTTGGGCCCGACAAATTCTACAAGAAGTAGAAGGGCATAAAGCCCCACAAGGAGCTACCAGAGAGAGCAAGAGACCAAAGAGATTCTCAAGCTACCTTTCAGCCATGACCCACATTATTGACTCGGAGCCATCTTGTCATGGAGAAGCTTCAGGTGAACAAGTATGGCAAGATGTCATGAATGAAGAATACCAATCTATATTGAAAAATGATGTATGGGATGTTGTTCCAAGACCAGAGGGAAAGTCTGTAGTGACTTCCAAATGGATTTATAAAATCAAGCATGCAGCTGATGGAAGCATCGAAAAATACAAAGCAAGATTTGTGGCCAGAGGGTTCTCACAAGTAGAGGGAGTTGACTATGACGAGACGTTTGGTCCAGTAGCCCGATACACCTCCATCCGTTCTATCATTGCACTAGTTGCTTCCATGGATTGGAAGCTACATCAGATGGATGTAAAGACAACTTTTCTCAATGGTGAAATTGAGTAAGAAGTTTATATCGAGCAGCCAGAAGGATTCGTTGTACACAACGAAAGATCTCATGTATGTAGGTTAAAGAAAGCCCTATATGGTCTAAAACAAGCACCCTGTGCTTGGTACGAGAAAATGGATGGATTTCTGATGAGCTTGGGCTTCAACAAAAGTGTTGTTGATCCAAACTTATATTATCACATTGATCGCAATGTGTGTTTGATTTTGGTCCTATATGTGGACGATCTTTTCCTCATCAATTCAAAGAGACTCATTGTCGAATGCAAACGAGCATTGACTGCTAAATCTGAAATCAAGGACTTGGGGATGATGCTTTACTTCTTGGGACTAGAAGTATGGCAAAAGACGGATGAGATTTTCCTGAGTGAAGGAAAATATACTATGAAGATACTGAAAAAGTTCGGCATGACCGAATGTAAATCCATGCCCACTCCAATGGTAATGGATTTGAAGATGAGTAATACTGATTTAGGAGATGTAGATCCACACTTATACCAACAATTGATTGGATCACTGATGTATCTAGTTAACACCAAACCAAACATTTGCTATGCAATAAATGTGCTTAGCCAGTTCATGAGCCAACCGAGACCGACACACTGGATAGTTGCAAAACATGTATTGAGATACTTACGAGGCACAGTTGGTTATGGCCTAAGATATGCCTCCAGTGTAGACTTGAGCCTACAAGGATATGCCGATGCAGATTGGGTAGGAAGCACAGTGGACAGAAAAAAGCACCTCCGGTTGTTTCACTTTAAGGTCTGCCATGGTTTCCTGGTGTAGCAGAAAACAAAGCTCTGTGGCATTGAGCACCGTAGAAGCAGAGTACATTGCATTGAGTGTAGCAGTCCACGAAGCAGTGTGGCTTCGCAAACTTCTAACTGACTTGTTCGATCATGAGATGGATCCTACTACTATTCATTGTGATAACCAAAATTGTGTAAAGCTCTCTGAGAACCCTGTGTTTCATGACAGATCGAAACACATTGAGATAAAGTATCACTATATCAGAGACATGGTGCAGAGGAAGACAGTACACGTGCAGTATCTTCCTACTCATGAACAGATCGCGGATATCTTCACCAAACCACTTGCCAAGACAAAGTTCAAGTATTTCCATGAGAGACTTGGCCTGGTGGAAAATGCCTCCCTAGCTGAGAGGGAGTGTTGATGATTGTAGCTACGTGAGACATTCTCCAGGACAAACCTGAGAGGGGTGTGTGGTTCCTATCTGAGACAAAGCTGGAGAGTAGAGATGGCCTCCTCCTTACGGAGAGTTAAGAAAAACTCCAGATGATTCTCCTGTTTAACGCAGTGAGAAAGGAGATCTGTAGAGTTGGACGTGCTTGTGGCTGAGCACAAGGTGAATGTGTGAAATCCCAAAGTGTTGGGTGAATCGTCATGAGACAGAGATGAAGATGATGTATTAGCCTCCTCTGAGCAGAGAGTTGATGAGAAACTCCAGATGACTCTCCTGTGTAATGCAGTGGGAAAGAAGATCTATTGACTGGACGTGCCTGTCGACGAGCACAGGTGAACGTGATCCTAGTGGTTGAGCACTAGTGAAGAAGTGGTTCTTCTGTGTAATGCAGTGAGCCAAAGATATGGACATCCCCATGGATGTGCCCCTAGTGGGTGTATGAGATCCCTTGCTATATTGTTCAAGAGTCAGACCTGCCTGTAACCCTAATTGTAATGCAAAGGGTACAGGTCAGCCCCACCTTAATGTAATTGATAATTAATGTAAAAGATAATAAATCTGGTTAATATTAATTATATTATGAGATAGAGAGGTCGGCCTTGTTGTGCCAATAGACACTTCTGTTGACAGGTCAAGTCTAATATAATAAAGGTAAATTCCCCATTGAGGAATCATATCTTTTGTGTGAGTTTGGAAATTTCAGCAAGTACACCTTCTTGGGAAAAGTGTGCACCTCTCTTGGGTGCTAGTCTTCTAGGGTTTGCAAGCACCCTCTTGTGTGTTAGGTTTTCTTGGTGGTGAACGTCTTTCTCTTGAAGAATATAGCAAAGGATTTGGCTGGGTTTTCTTCCCTTGTTGAGAAGGGTTTCCCAGGATACTTCTTGTGTTCTTGTGCATAGTGTTTCTTCTTGTGATCTTGGTTGCTGCAACATTATTGGTTATGGTTAAGTTAAATGCTAAAAATGGAATGAACTTCATGCTTAACCTTGCTTATTGAAAAATCAACAGTGGTGAGCTCCCTCTTAATCCCGACATCTATGCAAAAGCTTACAAATTCTTTTGAGGTGTATTCTCCTCCATTATCTGACCTGAGTATCTTGATTTTTCTTTCTGAGAGATTTTCTATCAAGGCTTTGAATTCCTTGAATTTTCCAAATACTTCATCTTTTGATTTCAAGAAATAAACCCAAGTCTTGCGAGAATAATCATCAATGAATGACACATAGTATAAATACCCACTTAGACAAGTTGATGGCATTGGGCCACATACATCTGAGTGGATGAGCTCCAAGATTCCTTCATCTTTATTGTCGCTCTTTGGGAAAGGATTCTTTATGTTCTCTCCTTGTGCACATCCCTTGCACACACATTCATGATCAACCTCGAATTATGGTAGACCTGTAACTACCTTACTTACATATGGTAAGGCTTTGTAGTTAATGTGAGCTAGTCTTCTATGCCAAAGTTCACATGGACTCTCGGTGGAGTGAGTCAAGGTTGCTTCTAAGTGACCTTTTAACTTATACAAGCCACCTTCTTCTGTTCCAATGACAATTGCATCTTCTATGGTTTTTCCTTTAGGCCACATAAGAACTTCACCATCTATGAATGCAACCCTGAAACCTTTCATATCTAAAGCTACGATAGAAAGTAAATTCTTTGTCAAACCTGGTACATATAGTACATCCTTCATTTTCATCAGGGTCCTTGAATCAAGTTTGTAGGTGGATTCTCCCACTCCTTTCAATTTTTGAGCTATTATTAGGTTTCTTTTATTGGAAGGGAATTTCTAACTAAAAACCATCTAGGGAAGTGCGCCCTAGCCTATGCTTATTAGGTTTCCCTAGATGGTTTTTAGTCAGAAATTCCCTTCCAATAAAAAGCCCTAATTTTCTTGTACGACAATAATGACGCTTTTGGCTACCCGGTGAAAGGTTCTCTACTCAGTTTAGCTCTGATACCATGTTAAATTTAGAGTTTCTATTAAGTTCTTTTCAATTTACTAGACAATAATAGCATAAGCAGGATCACTGAAAGAAACACAATCACAAGGTACACAACATTTTATCCTGGGAAATCCTCATGGGGGAGAAAACCCAGCAAAAGCCTCCTCAATAATAGATTGTCAATACAATGCCAAGACTAAAGACCAAAAACACTAGAGAATATCCAAGACTGAGCAATGTGCCTCTCTCTCCTTCTTCTTCTGACTGCAGCTACCTCCAAAACTTGCGCACTAGATGAGTGACTGAGTGACTGAGTAAGTGAGGCGCCATCCTCACTTATGTATACTAGCTGGGAGGTGCTAGGGTTATGTCTTTTCACCAAGCTAGGTCGACTTCTTCAACTAGTGGTTAAAACCACTTTAACTAGCCCTAGGGGCCGACTTTACAAACAACACCATAGAACTATGGTTTGACCAATCCACAAAAGGGGGTTTGGTCTTATACAAAACCCGACATGATCAATCCACAAAAGGGGATTTGATCTATATAAAAATAACTCAATTATAATTAGAATATTCTTCGCAGTTACAATATTTCAACATGTATGATGGTGTTATATTATTGGTTTGTCACTGAGAGGGGGTGTTCTACTTTGTCCTATTTTGTTGAGTGTGTGGTGGGGACATATTGATGTTTGATGCAATTAGCACTTTTTTTATGTCTACTTCTATGATGTTGATGTGGTGTGGTCGTACACTTTGGCTCAATGATGTATTATTGATGTAATAGTTTCTTGTTCAAGCCTATTATTGATGAAATAGGTACAATCCTAGGTAGAGCTTATGTTTTGTTGTTATGTTGTTACCATGGTGGGGGGGTTGTTAGGAGAACAACTTTATTTTTGCATGCTACAACACCTTGATGGAGCGCACCCCTTCATTCGCACACATGTTGAGGCAAATCACCATATTATATTATTATTTTGGTTGAGTGGAGGGCCTGTTGACCGCCTATGCAGCACAGGGGTCAACTCACGTACCGTGAAGCATTCATCTATGTCGAAGATCGTCTTGGTTCTACTTGGTGTCTGATGTTCCAGCATCAAAATTTTGTAAACGAAATTTCCGCACCCCTGCGTGGGTTGATAATGTAATGTGTCTGCATGAGTCATCGTTAGGTCAGGTGCCTGGGATGTTGCCATTAAGGGAGTTCCTTTCACCGAGGGTTTTTTATCCTCAGGTTGTTAGCCAGGCTCCCGGGCCTGGTTGACTTCCCTTGAGTTTTTCCCTCCTCACATGCAATAATGTCCTCCAGAGTGGTGAAGGGCGTCTTAGTGGTTTCGTCTTGAGGTAACCTATGTTTAGGAATGTTGTAAATGACCATGCTAGACTGCGTCTAAAGTTTCGCGGAATTTCGTCGAGTCTAAGTAAGTTTTTTTTTAATTAATTAAATTTAATTAATTTTCCTAAGGTTGGAATTTTAATTATTTAATTAATTAATTTTTTTTGAGCAATTAATGTAAAAACTTAGTCTTTGGGGTTTTGATAGGGGTATTTGTGCTCAAAAGAAATGTAACGGCACCCCCTACACCCGTAGGCCAAGTTTCAGCTCAGTTGGACGAGTTTTGATGTGTCTAAGTCCACTCAGAGTCAGAGTCAGTCAAAAACAGCAATTTTAATTGCTAAGGTCAGATGTAAAATTTATTGTAAATTTTGAGTTAGTGAGTTAGTAGGTTGGTGGCAATAAGCAAGAAAACCCCCCCTAACCTACCCAAACCCATCCTAACCCTTTCCAACCTTAATCTACCCATTTACCTTTAGTTAACACCCTTTTTTCCCTTGCCCTAAGGGGAA
>SNQJ01S0000048.1:23724-74279 GCA_010110895.2 Picea sitchensis
CCCATCTTGTCACAATGATAGCGTTGTACAGATGAGTAGTCCCTTTCCTTTCGTTGTCCTTTCTTCTTAAATCTCCTTGGATGAGATTCTTTATGATTGAATTTGTTTGACTGTTGAGGCTCTTTATGAGTCTCCTTTTGGAAGTTTGGTTTCTTTCTTCCTCCTTTTGGAAGTTTGGTTTCTTTCTTCCTCCTTTGGTGTGAGTAGCTAGGGCTTGATCATCATCTCTTTCTAGTAACGCTTCACGATTCGCTACTCTTGTTTCTTCTTGGATGCATTCTTCCCATAGACTATCAAACTTCAGTTTCTCCATTCTGACACATATCGTTTGGATGAATGCATCCCAAGGTCTTGTGAGACCATTTAGGGCCTTCATTATGAGTTCGTCTTCATCTATGGTATCTCCAATGGCTTCTAGCTGTTCTTTGAATTCTGAGATTTTGGAAAAGTATTCCTGAATCGTTTCTCCTTTCTGCATCCTTGTATTCTTCAGTTGAGTTCTTAGATTCATCTTCTGGTTTATGTTCTTTCCTTCATATAGTCTAGTCAAGGCATCAAACATTTCTTTCGGAGTCTTCTTAGATGACACATAAGGAATCAGGTGGTCTTTGATTGAACCTACAATGATTCTTTTGGCCTTGATTGTGTCCTTTTGATGCTTTTCCTTTTCTGCAACATCGACGGGTTCCGGTACTTCTTCTTTGACGAATCTTGCTAGGTCATTCTCTTCAAGAATAAGGCCAATCCTATACTTCCAGGCACATAAATTTTCCACTCCTTCTAGCTTGTCAACAAGATTAACGCTTGCAGACATCTTTACCTGGAGCTAGGAAAATGATCGAAAAATGAAAGTGCTCAAAATCAAAATTTGAACTTACCAGAAGGTGCACTTGGCTGAGGCGAGTAGCCTGGTGTGTTTGGATCTGAGAAAATCCAACTTTTGCTCCTCCAAATTTGATTTGCGGATTTCTGGACTGGTGCTTCTTGTACTTCTGGTACTCTGGTACTTCTGGTACATTGGTTTTCTGGTACTTCTGGTACTTTGTGAAACTAGGGTTTCACTTTCCGGGATATCCAGCCACTGAAAAGGTGCACTGAGAATGCCAAAGTGATCCTTAGGGGAGGGCACACTTTTCTAGATGGTTTTGGGGTTGAAAAGCTTCACCATCAAAAAGCCCTAATTTTCATGTACGACAACAGTGACGTTTTTCACTCTTGTGAAAGATGTTTCCTTCAGCTTGGCTTTGATACCATGTTAATGTTTAAGCCATTATTATAGTTCTTTGCATTTCATTAGATAACAATAGCATAATCCAAGATCACTGAGAAATACACAATCACAAGAAACAACATTTATCCTAGGAAACCCTCTAGGGGAAGAAACCCCAACAAAACTTCCTTAATATAGATAGCCAATACAATGCCAAGAGATCTCTTAAACTAATGCAGAAGATCCTCTCCCAGATATGCGCCACTCTCTCTCCTTCTCTAACAACAAATCTGAAACTTGTCTCTCAATGAGCAAGTGAGTTGTGTGTCTAAGTGAGGCGCTAGCCTCCTTATTTATATTAGACTGACACGTGTGAAGTGTCTCTTCACTGGCAGGGCCGACTTCTCCAACTGGGTAGTTATAACCACCTTAATTACATTATGGGGCCTCTTTAATATCTGTTGCGGCCGACTTCTTATTCTGCCTATTATAATTATCATTTGACCAATCCACAAAAGGGGATTTGGTCCTATTACAATCGCCGACATGATCAATCCACAATGGGGATTGATCCAATGAATAATATATCAAATAATAATAAGAATACTCTTTGCAGTTACATTATTTCAACACAACCTGTGTATACATGGTTATGGCTATTGCAATCCATGCACATACACAATTGTGTCCACTGTAACCTGCGTACATACGCGACTATGCTCACTGCAACTCGTGTACATGTACGAAAAAATGTACGTACACTTCCACACGATTCACTCCACTCGTACAATTTCTTCCTTTTGCAGTTGCATGTCTCCTAGGCCAGATTTGCCAGAGTTACAAACATTCCCTTGCCGAAATCACAGAGCTCTTTGGCACAAGTGTAAACTCACTTATGCCAACTCCATCATGTCTCCACACACTCTACACCATATGAAATGTCACAATGACCTCTCTCCTTTATATACAAGTCTTGGGGGTCAACATAGAAACCCCTCCACAAGTCAACATCAAATTAGACTTTCTTGTAGGCGTGAAGCTCCAACACAAACCCACAAATCCCACTACCAAACCCATGAAGCCCCAACTTCATTCCAATGGTGGTTTTATCCAAATGAAGAGTGTAATGTGATGCCCACGTCGTTTTCACATGCCCAACACCTAGGGCATGTGAGAATACCTTCCCGAAGATAGAAAAGTCAACAGGACCATCATAGAATCCTATTAGGTGTGCTAGTACCCAATTAGAGGAGTATTTCCCAAGAAACCCATCAAGGTGCAAGTGTGAATGAATGGTATGATTTGGAGTTTACTTCATGGTCATGGTGTCATTGACATGCAAGGCCATGTGTGATGCTCATCTCCATGAGTGCCTTTGTAGAGGGAGTGCTTCATGCATTGAGTTACCCTTTCCTCAACATTGTTTCTTTCCACTCTTGTCTTGCCTTTTGATATTCATTGATTTCTTTGCAAGTCCCTTCTTTAGGTTTATGCTTATTATTGCATTAGGGGTTGAGATAATTCAATTAAATCCTTTCTTTAGATATGCATCTATTGCATTAGGACTTGGGGTGATGGCCTTATAGTGAGGGGATAAAGCTCAAGCTTACTTGGATTTTGATTTATCATTCATATCCTTTTATTGTTCTATTACGTTTTGAATTTATAACATGTTTTTTTTTTTGTTTATATACAGTTGCATCAACCTCGTGCATTCAAGCCCCTTCTTATCATAGGAGAATGAAGTACAAAACTTTTTGGGATACATGCAACAACCAATCCAAAAAGATAGGACAATGAATGGAAAATAGTATGGAAGGGCATGAGTACATTATCCCTATCAATTCCTCCCAGTAGTATCCCTTTTCCCCAAGAGTGATAACACTTGACTAGAGTACATATGATGGCCACCAAGGTGAAACAAGGAAAATACCATAACTTCCAAGCATCATGACTCATTAGTCTACTTCAACCCATGATCCTTACCTAAATTCCCAATACATTAAATGTAAACATTTTGTATGAAACAATGGCTAATATACCTCGTGTGTTGGACCACCATCATCAGATGAGTATGTTGATTAAGTGAATGAGCTTTGCAATGATAAGTAAGGCATTTGAGGGGTTGTTGTCTGTGGAGAACGATGGTCATCGTCTTCGGGACCATTGTTTACAATGTAGATCATGAGAATGATCTCCTCTAGTTACCCCTAGGTGAGAGGGGTAATAGGTTTAACAAGTGGTTTTCACCACTTGTTTAAATCTGGAAATCACCTTCAATTACACCATAAAAACCAGATTTGATTTATGGATTCAAGGTGCATATGAATGGCTATGTTTCATTGGATTTAATTGGTTTATGCTTCTATTCATTTATTACTGGAATTTACACGTATGGAGCATTACATTAACATATCATTGACATGATAAATCCATTTATTTCCCAAGTCTGATCTTTACTTGGATTTAGTCCATGTGTTCATATTTCTAACTGTGAAACTTAATATCACATTTTGTTTATAATTATAAATTTGATTTACTTCTAAGTCTAAGGCTCTCATTTTGACATTTCTTTTCTAGACTTAGTTTATTTTATCATTCAATATCTAGGGATACCCTCCTTGGCCTTAAAAGCGTCGACTAAAAGCGAGAAGAGAATCGTGCTAAGGTGATAGGGGCACTTCTCATAGGCTTACCTCAAGGTTGCATCTGTGGATTGAGACTTTTTCAACTTAGATGCAAGTTGAAGAGGTAACATTCCCTGTGTGTTTTCTTTTCTTCATTTTAAAGCACAATGCACCTATTTCTTACCTTTCCTTGTCTAGTTGATGCTTGGCCATTTTTATTTGGGTTGGGGAAACTCCTCCAACCAGACATCCTCTGAGGTTCTATGGTACTACATGGGCCATTCTTCTTTGCTTCCCCCCCCCCCCCCCAAAAAAAAACTATTATTGAAATCTTGTTGATTTGTGTCATTTTTAGCAACCTCATTGTTGAATTTGCCTTGATCACTAGCCTTAGAGGATTGTTCTTCCTCATGCACACCTTTCTCATTTTTCATGACTTTGTCATTAATATTCACATCATGATTGAAAAGTTCCTTGTTAGTGCTAATGTGAATCAATTTATAACCCTTTTAATGTTCATTGTAGCTAATAAACTTCAAATTCATGCTTTTCTTTTCTGGAAACAAAACATATGCATCGGAACTAAGCACTTTGAAATGGTTTATTTCAGGGTTTCTTCTAGACCAAGCCTCCTCGGGAGTGGCATTTTGTAAAAAATTTGTAGGAGATCCATTGAGAAAGCATATTGTTGTGTAGTACTTTTGCCCAATACTTATTAGGGATTTCCTTGTGTAGACTCCCCTGACGTTGGGAAGGGGGTGAAAAGATGCGGGGGAAAGTGAGAGAGATGGGTCTGTTGAGGACGATTCAAAAGTTGTTATAATGAGGTGAGGAATGGGATGGAACCAGATGTGTGTGTGTGTGTGTGTGTGTGTGAGAGAGAGAGAGAGAGAGAGAGAGAGAGAGAGAGAGAGAGATGATATATTTGCAAGAAGAGTTGAGTTAAGAAGGAAAGTGGAACATAAGAGTGGAAGGAATATAGATAGGGTCACACGACGAGGAGTCAAGCCCATGATGAAAAGTAACGACACCACACCAGGAGGAAGTGCGGAAGAGTGTGTTGTGCCATGGAGGAGCACAGGTGATGATAGACCCATGAAGAGGTGCAATGTTGCGAGTAGGGTGTCCAATGGCGATACCAATAGTAGTAGTAGTAGTAGTAGTCCTAAGGGCCCAAGAGACGAAGTTCGAGCCCCTTGGATATTGCAGAGTGTCGCAACCTTGAAGGAAGATGAGGTGCAAATTAGAGGCACAAGAGAAAGAAAGGAAGACGAAGGATCCTCTAGTGGTAGGGGAGAAGAATTGGTGATAGTAGATGGTCTTGTGGGGTTGCGGGTAGGAAACTCTCTAGGTCACCTCACAAGAAATGTCAGAAGAAGATGGAATAATCCCCCTTTGAACCACCCCCCTTGTGCATTTGTAATCAAGAAGAAAGAACAACAGATAGTGAGGCGATTGGAATAGGAGAAAGAGTAGAAGGACATAGAAGAGAAGAGACAAGTGACGAATAAGGAGAAGTCAATGCTACTTCATCAGGAAGAGTATCAGTAGTGAGAACCTCGACACCCAACAGTCAGATCGCAAGAGTTAGTTCGAGATTGAAGATGGTGAATCAAGATAGCACCTTGAGGTTACCCTTAGTCCATGGAATGGGTAAAGATGATGTAGAACAACATTGGTTCACGTGTGAGGAAATATGGTTTGTGAAGATGATCATAGATGAAGCAACAAAGATTGTGCAACTATAAATCATGTTCAAGGATAAAGCCTTGATGTGGTATATGAAATACAAGGCCATTGTGCCGGTGGGACAAGCGAGGTCCTTGAAAGAGATCAAGCGATATCTACTTAAGGAATTTCAAAATCCTAAGCTAGAGTCTCAATGTATTATGGAAATCAAGGAGATTAAGTAGAAACAAGGAGAAACTATGTGGGATTATGACCAACGGTTCAAGGTTTTGTTGGATAGGCTGATGTTCTAGATCCAGGATGTACAACGTACATAATGGTTTATTGTGAGGTTACTCTCCCATATCTGATTCCTTCTCACCTAGTAGAAGGTGACGATTTAAGCTGAGGCCATGGATATTTCCATGCGCTTGGATGCTACACTAGGAGGGGCAGAGACATCGAAAGGATTGGTGCAGGTGCAATCACAAATGGCTAATATGACGATGCGATTGTAGGACATGGCCAAGGAAAAATTCGTGCGCAAGCACGTATGACGTACCGTGTGTTGATCTAAATGACATCCTAGGGATGAGTGCCCTGTACTTGGAAACTATGTGGTGACGGGAGTGTCGAGTCCATTCCCAAGTATCAGAAAATGCATCATACCTCGTTCTGCGAGTTTTGTAAGTTTGTGGGACATGATGCCAATAACTGTCGATCATTCCATGAGGCATTTGACTCGAGGACGGGCCAAGTAATAATCGTGGGGGCATGTTGGCACCCAAAGTTTTGAGTTAATATTGGGCACGCACACACATATGAATATGTGCATGCCCATTGCATTGTTTTTGTGCCCAAAACAATGTGTTAGGATTGAAAAGAAGCACACGTTGGACTGAGTTCTGATATTGCACACCAAGTCCAAGGTCTACCAAATGTGTGTCGGTCTGATTTTTGGGATGTGCACCAGAAATCAAGAAGAAGCATGTCAGAATCAAGAAAGGAATCGTTTGGAAATATCCCCGAATGATTACTGCCAACATCACAAGGGAACATGGAGCAGACAAAAGATGAGTTGGCGAGGCAGTTAAGATTGCACCGATTCGAGAAAGGATATGTGGAATACAGGCGGGTGACAAAAGCATACAAGACTATTAGTCAGGAGATCGAGTGGAGAAGAATTGAAAGAGACAGAGCTCCAGAGCCAATAAATATATAAAAGGAAGAAAGGAAGACAAAGAAAGGGTTGTTGAGATGATTCACTAGGTCATTGTTGTTGCCTATTGTTGAAAATCTCACTTTGAACCTTTGTAGCATTTTAATGTTGTAATGCTTTTTATTGTAAGTTTCAATTTGCCATGTGTTAAAGGTTTGAATAATGTGCATAGCACAATGTATTGTAAATCTGAGAATTATCTGAGGGACACAAGACTTTGTTGTTGGCACATATGATTTTCTTAATGTATGCATGTGTTTGATAAAATGAGGAAGATAATAAATGCGCAACAATTATGATCTATCATGTGTTACTTATGTGGCATTTGGATGTGTGTGTATTTTTTTTGCATATTAATAATATTGAGTTCTCAACGATGGAATATATGAATGCCAACCTAGATGGATCCTTGAATAGCGATCCCTTCATCCCTGACACAAGACCAAATTGTCTTTGTGATCCTCATAGCGTCTTGGGTGAGACCTTCTTCAGACTTGGATGAAGATTGATATGTTGATACTTTGGGGGTTTTGTTGGTAAACTATGGACGAACCTTGGGTCTTAACCCCCCAACGTTAATAACAAAGCATGGAAGCGTGAAATGTTCCAACAAATGGTTCTTTTTCCTGGACCTGAAAGTTTTGTATTGAATGATGAATGAAAGAAATGAGGTGGTATCCATCTCGGGAGGAAATTAAAGATTAGTTTATTGCAAAGGAACATGATTTTTCCCAACGAGAAACTCAAGGTTTGAGGGTCAACGTGAAGAGATGGAAATATAAGTATCTCTACACTGATATGCATGAGACATTCTTTATTGAATTTCTCTATCTGTTGTATGAATGGATGAAAAGAAAAACTGCCACTAATGCTACTTTGAGACCACTAGAACTGATAGTTTGGGATCAAGACACGGTTGAGAGTATGAAGGCATTAGACCACAAGTGGGCTCGAGTCATTGACTTATGATTTTCTCGAGTAAAGGAGGGGTATATAATCGAATTTATTGTGGAGTACATTGATTCTTTTAGTGAGGGTGAAACAAAATTCGTGGAAGGTCTAAGGAAACAAATGTTGGAAGAAATCCCACCCTAGATAAAGATGGTTTTCATGGAGAAAGGGATAATGTGCATGGATCCTGACAAGATGGTTGAGTAGAATCCCCTAACGCTGGGGGGAGTGAAAATATGGGGAAGAGTGAGAGAGGAGATGAATCCATTGAGGAGGATCCAAAAGTTTTTAGAATGAGGTGAGTAATGGAATGGACCAAGAGGAGCAAAGGAGAGAGAAAGTCGAGAGATATGCAAGAATATTTGAGTTAAGAAGGAAAGAAGAATAGAGGAGTGGAAGGAAGATATATAGGGGCGCGTGACAAGGAGTTAGGCCCATGATGAAGAGAAAGGAGACTGCACCAGGAGGAAGTGCAAAAGAGTGTGTTGTGCTAGGGAGGAGCACATGTTAATATAGGTCCGTGAAGAGGCACGATGTTGTGAGTAGGGTATCCAGTGGGGATACCAGTAGTATTAGTAGGAGTAGGAGTAGTAGTAGTCCTAGGGGCCCAAGAGATGAACTCTGAGCCCCTTGGATTTTGCGGAGTGCCGCAACCTTGAAGGAAGATGAGGCGCAAAGTAGAGGCACACGATAAGGAAAGGAATATGAAGGATCCCCTAGTGGTGGGGGAGAATAATTGGTGATAGTAGATGGTCTTGTGCAACGACAATGAGAAGAAGATGTCACTCAATGGGATTAGGAAGAATCAAAATCAGAAGAATGAGCAAAGATCTCTACATAGCTTAGAGGGATGGTCGCTCTACAGTTGGAAGTTTTCATTGGCCTGGTTATCTTTCCTAAGAATATCCATGAATTGATGAGAGAAAATATTTAGGTAAGCATCTTGATGTTGATGCAATGTGCAGGTTGAGGACATGTTGCGTGGAAGGAGAGGAGTCATCGGAAGCCAAGGACGATGTTGATGCTAGCTTAGGTTTAATAGTGGTGGCAGTAGTAGTGATGGATATGAAAGACCTCTTTCAAGTTGGAGGAATAATATGTGATCAAGATCGAGAGTGTGAGTCACCATGAGGGTGGAGAAGGAACAATGCAAAGTAGTTAGATGATAACGAATGAGCAATAGAAGGTTTTATGTCAAAGCAATGGTAAGATGAGAGGATGGAAGCATACGTGTCAGGATAGAAATAATGAATTTATTTTTTTTATTATAATGGAGTTGAAAATTTAATGTAAATGGGCATATGACTGTGAGACCTGGTTAGGCATGCGTACACCTGGTAAACTTACCAGTAAATTCTAGACGTAGACCTAGGTGATATGGGGGAGAATGTGGGATTCTCGGATACCCTGGTTATAAAATTTGAGGGGGGTAGGGTCTAGATGTGAGCGATGTAGACTCACTTGGCTAGTTTGGTGGATTTGGTCATGGGAAACCCCAAGTCAATTTTAAAGGGGGGGATGTTAGGTTAAACTTGACTGGGTAAAATAATCAAAGTTGTTAGGTGAACAATGGTGGTTCGGGCACGTGCTTTTGGTAGCCCGTGGTTTAGATCCGATGGATTGCATGTTATGAAAGCCTTCAAAACATTGGTGATACTCCATTGTAATCTGCTAGATGTGAGTGGTGAAAGTTCACTTGGTTGGCTTGACTAGGTTTGGTCAAAAAACCAATAGATATATTGGCTATTTTTTTCCCAGTTTGGGTTTTCCAGGACAAATCATGTGTCTTACATGTTCTTGCTATGTTCTTGGTTGTTACTATTTTTTTTCTCACATTTTATTTCCTTACACTAATGACCCGTTCATAAATGTTGTGTCTTTCTTCCACCAATTTGTTAAAATCCTAGTAGTGTCATATTTTTGGTAGAAGGCCATTAAAAATTCCTTATGGAGTGATTCCTATGGTTCCTGGAACTTATGATACCTATTGACGTCTTGTGGAATGAAATAATCGATAAACTGCCCTTTTTCATTATTGAACAAGCAACTATTACAATTTGTGCGATTTATAATCCACTCAACCAATTCTACATAGGGAAAGATTAATGCTCCTGTTGTGGACGAATGCAACCTAGACCACCTAATATATTGGAATATTGAGTTGTCTACCTCTCTAAGGTCGGGTTTGTTATGGGGGGTTCATTCTGGATAATATTTGTCTTTAAACTTAGTAAAAATATAATTTCATCCAAGAATCAATACGTATGTGGTAGCGTCGCATGTGCTCGATTCTGTGTCTCCGTACAAGGGTATTTGCATCAATAACTTCTTCAAAGGTAGCATGATAAGAAGTTCCGGTCCTTTTGAAGTGTGTGGATCTTCTATTTGAGGTAGTGTAGATCTAGAACCCTCCTCTTGTTCTACGACCCTCATCTTTGGCTTCTTTGGCAATTTTTGAACATAAATATTTTTGGGAGCATTTTTCCTGCATCACAAAGAATTCATAAACATGAGCAGTTGCATATCACTTAGAAATAATTAATCCAAGGAGAAGGAAAAAAATATGAATCATACCTGACCATACGACCACTTGAAACCATCAATAATGGGACCGATATTGCTTACCTAGAATAGAGACAGATTGCTTGTTGTATTATCAGTTAATGTGACTCTTGAAAGTCACTAGATGAACGTGTTGGTTTTAAAGAGAAAAAACATTAACACTAAACACATAAATAATCAAGGGACAACGAGAGTTTATGCTAAGAAACCGTCAAAGGGGGAAATACTATTTTTTTGTTTGTTTGTTAATTTGTGCAGGACCTGCGATTAACCTGTGGCTTGAGAAACCGCGACTCAGGGGCATCTAAGCCGTCAAAATCACCCGGGGATCGCACCCGGCCTGAGCCACACCAACCCTTAACATGGTTGGATTTTTGGTCCCCGCAGGTTTCGAACCGGTGACTTTAACATCACGGAGTGGCTTAACAACACACTCCGTCACCGACTGTCCTACACCTCGGGGACTAAGGGGGAAATACTATTAATTAATCATTCCCCTGTATATTTTTATTGTACAGTTGGTCCCTTTATATAATGATACCATAACAACTATGTCATAATTAGATGATTAGTTCAAACCATATGCATAACTTTCTCCAATAATATCTCCCTAAATCTCTCAACCTAATCCATGAGATCCTCACCCCTAATTTATCTCCTTATCCTCATCTTTCACTCATATGTATACTTTATTTATGGTCTTTATCATTACAACTATGCACTCATATACATTAGACACTATTCATATATCACAAGTATGAATTATTCCTTCATACTCCCCCTTAATGAATACTTGTGATCTCTTCAACTGATATTTGAATTGGCCCAATCTTTAGCATCTTATTATGCTTTGTCTTCATCTTTTTTCTTTGGCCCTCTTCATTTTGCAACTTCAATCAACTTCTTGTACCTGCATAGTATAAAAATCATATTTGTTGAAGTCCATATAAAAAAAAATTCATCCACTTGAATACATGGGTCGCCAACCATTGTATTTGTCGGTTCTATAGGAAACTCTTTCATGTACATGGTTCATCAACCATTCTTGAATCACAAATCTCATACCTGTACCTATAACTCCTACTGCATCATTATCAATCATCATATTTTCTATGCTTTGGCTTACCCATACATCATAGATTTTGGTGGATTACCCTCAACCATTACAACAAGTGCTTTCTCGCTTATCATGAACCCTCCTCTTTCATGACAAGTGGTTTCTGCTTACCACAAACAACATATTACATCAAGTGGTTTCTAGCTAACCAAAAACCTTCAACATACAAATTATGGGGGTACACGTGCCTCTTCATGGCTTACATCAATATTGACTTAGGTACATACAACATACTTCTTTATACAAACATAGTACCAATATCATCTTTGTTTCCATCATCAAAACAACATCATCAAAGAGGATATTCAAACTTATTGAGGGATCTCATTCTCTATGCATCTAAAAAACACTCAGTACTACTTATTTACATTGCTTTGCTTCCTTCGTCGTTCTTTGTCTTTTTTTGATGTTGTAGTCTTCGGTCCTTTTGATACTTCCGTTGCTTCATTTTTCACCATCCTTTCCTCTTTCCTCTTCAATATGCCCTTATCTTTTGATTCTATTTTTTATGTCTCATAGCCATCCTTTCATCTGCTTCTGTCATGGACTCAACATCTTCATCATTCTTCATTTTTCTTTTTGCTATCATATTCTTCTGTCCTGGAGTCTACATCTTCTCTCTTCATGTGATACTTGCATAATTCTTCTCAAAACCTGCATAAAATTATTCTTGTAGGAGCGACGTCTCCATCCAACAAGACACCTGTAATCTTATTTATTCATTTGTAATTACATGTTTATGAAAATATGTTTCTTGTTGGGTTGTACAATGTCCAACAAGGAAACCTATGACCTTTGTTTGGAAAACTTAATTGATGCACTAATTCCATGATTTACATAACTTAAATTTAACTTGACTCACTTTGTCTTAAAAGACTTAACACTGGAAATGCTTGAAACCTGGGTGTTGGGTACCACTGAACATGCACCCAAACTTGTTTTGATATTGACTTAACTTAATGCTTTACACGACAAATTGCATCTTGACTTTGACTCCTAACATCAAAATTCTCAAGACTTTTCATGACTTAGTTTTGGCTCTTAGCATTTATGACCTTTAAGGTTATTCAAACCTTTCCTTTTGCCTCTTTGCATCAATAGACCTTTAAACATATCTCTTAATTTTGACTTTCTTTTATTATCAACTGCTTACATTTAGGTATTTCACTCGACTTTTCTTAAATAAGAAATTATAACCAGATCCAACAATGTACAAATGCTTAGATATACTTGAGAAGTAAATGAGATCAACACATATTCTACTCATCTTTGTCAGAGTGATTATAATTCTTCAGACACTGAAACTCATGTTTCGACTTCTCCTCATCCTCATTTGTCTCATAGTACGAAGTCTTGGTGAACTACCTCAACAACTTTTCATCATTGTAATAATCTCTAGAAAGACCAGCCTCACTTCCTCCACAATTTCCTTCACTTTGACCACTTCCAACTTAAAACCACTGTAAACCTCATACGTGTTGTGTCTCATGGAGCCCATCAAGACAAACATTGTTGGCACCCATTAAATATCTGCTTCTTTTAGAAAAAAAATTGGTAAAGAAGAACAATCAACTACTAAGAATAGAACAATATCACAACTCTTCACAAACAAAACAAAAAACCAATACCTGAAACCAAAATTGAATAGATATTAACCTCCATAGTCTTTTGATGTAAATTTATTTACTAAACTAGATCATATACAACCCTAAGTCCATACTTCAACTCAATTTCCTTCTTCGTCGGCCCTTTAGGAATGGGAGATATAGTTATAACTATATATTATTCTAGAATCTCCTCAGAGAGCCGATCTATTGACCTCGAAGGAAACAAAACGTAGCAACAATGGGGTTTGTATCTCTACTAGACACACACACACACACACACACATATATACCAAAATACATAAACGTGGGTGCCTCTGAAACTAATGCCAGTGCTATGCTCGGTCAAACTTACTTAAAAAAAACAAAACCCAAAAACAAAACAAAGATGCCTGGAAATCCCAGATACACTCTCCCACAAAAGAAGGAAATATGGGGGCACCATCTACATTCCCAAATTGCACAGTTATATAAGCATGAAGTGGACAAACCATGCTTAAGAAAATACTAAAATGTTGAACAATGATTGCTCACTTCCTCCAACACTACAACAGTCTCCTTTTCATATGTCATACAACTGCAACAATGCTTCAAGTAGATCGAATTAGTTTGCTCCTTCTTCAGAATCGTCTTCGTTGTCTTCGTTGCTCACTTCTGGGAAAACTTACCCTCTGTCAGATTTGATAGTGTGCTTTGCACTGTCACTGGACTAGCTGGAATCTCGTTTCAAGAGTTGGATCATACTTTAAGGAAATTGCAACAGATCGAACAACACAACTAATGGTTGGACTAGATAGACAATACCATGCTCTCTCACCTATGCTTTGATACCAAATGTTGGTTTTAAAGAGCAACATCATTAACACTAAACACATAAATAAGAAAGGGTCAACGAGAGTTTATGTTGAGAAACCCCTAAAGGGGGAGATACTATTATTAATCATCCGCACATATCTTTGTATTGTACAATTGGTCCCTTTATATAATGATAGGTGACCATAACAACTATGTCATAATTAGATGATTAGTTCAAACCATATGCATAACTTTCTCCAATAATATTTCCCTAAATCTCTCAACTTAATCCATGAGATCCTCATCCCTAATTTATCTTTGTATCCTCATCTTTCACTCATACGTAGAATTTATTTATGGTCTACATCATTACAATTATGCACACATATACATTAGACAATATTCATATATCAAAAGTATGAAGTATTTCTTCAGAACGAACAAACAATATAAAGATAGAACCCTGAGTAGATGAAACAAAATCCTCTCGTTTGAATGTTTTCGTTTTATGGTAGATATGTGAATAAAAGCAATGAAATTTCAAATGTGGGACTGAGATTTTGCAGATCCAGCTACATTAAATGCTCCCATGTACATTCTATCAACTTTAATGGCAGACTTAATGTCTGGGAAGCGTTATCATGACATTTTTTAAAGGTATTTTTTGGTGTGCTTTACCACATCCATCGACATCGACAAAACCCCATGTTACATGACTTACAGACATACAAAGGAGAACCATGATTGTTGATGATCGACATTGGCGAAGAAAATTAACCCACTAAGCACTTACTCAAAACTCTATTTCTACATAAAATTATGAAAGTCCTCTGTAGAAAATAATGATGTGGCAAGTGACATGGAAAGTGACGTGGCATGTTGAAGCAAGGTCAGTGACGTGAACCTATACAACATGTAACATGGCATGATGACATGGCAAGTGACGTGACATGATGACATGACATGATGAAGTGTGGTCATTTGTATGGCATGATGACATGGTGAGTGATGTGGTAGGATGACATGTCAAGTGGCGTGGACCTATATTGTCATCAAAGATGATATAGTTCATGCAAAAAGCTTCAACGATCAAGATTCATTTTTCTTTATGATCAGACGGAGAAGATTTATCTTTGAGTTTGTGGTTCATTGACATCGACTAAGATGCATTAATTCTTTGCACTCAACTCACATATTTTTTCACCGACATGGATGGTCCATCGATGATCAACGGAAAAAGTTAACGCTCTTTCTTTAAGACTTCAACGAATTTTGTCGATGCCCGATGGCTTCATCTACGATTGATGGAAAAAGTTGACTTTTTTATTTTCAAGTTGGCTCAAATTTCCTTCGACGTCGATAGTTCTTCGATGCTTTTTTTAAGACTTGCATCAAGGTCGGGAGTTTAGTTGTTTAGATTCATTCTTTTTTTCTATGATCCTGATGGTCTCATCAGTGCTCTTGAAACTTTACATTTTTATTCTCTTTTTTAAACGTATGTTTTCCTTTTCCTTTTTTATGCAAACATAAGAGTTCTTTTGGAGTTTTCTTAAGCTTTAGATATGAAGTAGAATGAAAGAAGAAAAAACGAAGGAACTTAAATAAAACTGAAATGTGGTTCAAAAAATAACACACAAGGAAGTGGTACCCTAAAATTGAAAATTTTGTATGTGTGTTGTGTACTCAACAAATAATAGAACACCATCTATGAACAATAAACGTGTGAGTGCCTCATATCTTCCTATTATCACACTTTTGGTTCTCCTCATTCTCCTAGCTTCACTAATGGATCTACTTAATCCCTTTGCTACCAAAAGAAGGAGATAGGGTGAGAGTGAGAAACCTCGTCTAAACCTTCTTGAAGATTTAAATAAGTTTTATGTTGATCCATTAATTGATACTACAAAGGAGAGTGTAGTCACACCTCCCATAATCCATTTGAAAAAGGAAATGAGAACCCCATGTGAATTAAGATTAGCCAAAGGTACAACCATGAGACCCTATGATATGCATTAAAAGATCTAACTTGATCACTGCTAATGGAATATGAGAGTTTTTCATAGTGTGTAGTCCCTCTTGTGTTGATCCTATGTCTTCATGTATCTGGCACCCTAACACGAACCCAAAATTATTAGGGATATTACTTATGAAAGGACATTATTTAGTCTAACTACAATGAACTTGGAAATAATCATAATCAACCGATTACAAGAACTATCAAAGTCTCCTCTTCATTGCGGTCACTCACTCTCCAGGCCCAGGCTCAAGCATCCCATTCTCCGCTATATAGTCCCTCGAGTGATTCATCTTACCTTGCCAAGACTTTACGTTTTTATTCTCTTTTTTAAATGTATGTTTTCCTTTTCCTTTTTTATGCAAACATAAGAGTTCTTTTGGAGTTTTCTTAAGCTTTAGATATGAAGTAGAATGAAAGAAGAAAAAATGAAGGAACTTAAATAAAACTGAAATGTGGTTCAAAAAATAACATGCAAGGAAGTGGTACCCTAAAATTGAAAATTTTGTACGTGTGTTGTGTACTCAACAAATAATAGAACACCTTCTATGAACAATAAACGTGTGAGTGCCTCATATCTTCCTATTATCACACTTTTGATTCTCCTCATTCTCCTAGATTCACTAATGGATCTACTTAATCCCTTTGCTACCAAAAGAAAGAGATAGGGTGAGAGTGGGAAACCTCGTCTAAACCCTCTTGAAGACTTAAATAAGTTTTATGTTGATCCATTAATCGATACTACAAAGGAGAGTGTAGTCACACCTCCCATAATTCATTTGAAAAAGGAAATGAGAACCCCATGTGAATTAATATTAGCCAAAGGTACAACCATGAGACTCTATGACACACATTAAAAGATCTAACTCGATCACTGCTAATGGAACATGAGAGGTTTTCATAGTGTGCAGTCCCTCTTGTGTTGATCCTATGGCTTCATGTATCTGGCACCCTAACACGGACCCAAAATTATTAGGTGATATTACTTATGAGAGGACATTATTCAGTCTAACTACAATGAACTTGGAAATAATCATAATCAACCGATTACAAGAACTATCAAAGTCTCCTCTTCATTGTGGTCACTCACTCTCCAGGTCCAGGGTCAAGCATCCCATTCTCTGCTATATAGTCCCTCGGGTGATTCGTCTTACCTTGCCAAGGCTTTATGTTTTTATTCTCTTTTTTAAACTTATGTTTTCCTTTTTTATGCAAACATAAGAGTTATTTTGGAGTTTTCTTAAGCTTTGGATATGAAGTAGAATGAAAGAAGAAAAAACGAAACTTAAATAAAACTGAAATGTGGTTCAAAAAATAACACACAAGGAAGTGGTACCCTAAAATTGAAAATTTTGTACATGTGTTGTGTACTCAACAAATAATATAACACCATCTATGAACAATAAATGTGTGAGTGCCTCATATCTTCCTATTATCACACTTTTGATTCTCCTCATTCTCCTAGCTTCACTAATGGATCTACTTAATCCCATTGCTACCAAAAGAAAGAGATAGGGTGAGAGTGGGAAACCTCGTCTAAACCCTCTTGAAGACTTAAATAAGTTTTATGTTGATCCATTAATCGATACTACAAAGGAGAGTGTAGTCACACCTCCCATAATCCATTTGAAAAAGGAAATGAGAACCCCATGTGAATTAATATTAGCCAAAGGTACAACCATGAGACCCTATGATATGCATTAAAAGATCTAACTCGATCACTGCTAATGGAACATGAGAGGTTTTCATAGTGTGCAGTCCCTCTTGTGTTGATCCTATGGCTTCATGTATCTGACACCCTAACACGAACCCAAAATTATTAGGTGATATTACTTATGAGAGGAAATTATTCAGTCTAACTACAATGAACTTGGAAATAATCATAATCAACCGATTACAAGAATTATCAAAGTCTCCTCTTCATTGTGGCCACTCACTCCCCAGGCCTAGGGTCAAGCATCCCATTCTCTGCTATATAGTCCCTTGGGTGATTCATCTTGCCTTGCCAAGGCTTTACGTTTGTATTCTCTTTTTTTAACTTATGTTTTCCTTTTCCTTTTTTATGCAAACATAAGAGTTATTTTGGAGTTTTCTTAAGCTTTGGATATGAAGTAGAATGAAAGAAGAAAAAATGAAGGAACTTAAATAAAACTGAAATGTGGTTCAAAAAATAACAAACAAGGAAGTGGTACCCTAAAATTGAAAATTTTGTACGTGTGTTGTGTACTCAACAAATAATAGAACACCATCTATGAACAGTAAACGTGTGAGTGCCTCATATCTTCCTATTATCACACTTTTGATTCTCCTCATTCTCCTAGCTTCATTAATGGATCTACTTAATCCTTTTGCTACCAAAATAAAGAGAAAGGGTGAGAGTGGGAAACCTTGTCTAAACCCTCTTGAAGACTTAAATAAGTTTAATGTTGATCCATTAATCGATACTACAAAGGAGAGTGTAGTCACACCTCCCATAATCCATTTGAAAAAGGAAATGAGAACCTCGTGTGAATTAAGATTAGCCAAAGGTACAACCATGAGACCCTATGATACGCATTAAAATATCTAACTTGATCACTACTAATGGCATATGAGAGGTTTTCATAGTGTGCAGTCCCTCTTGTGTTGATCCTATGGCCTCATGTATCTGACACCCTAACAAAAACCCAAAATTATTAGGTGATATTACTTTTGAGAGGACATTATTCAGTCTAACTACAATGAACTTGGAAATAATCATAATCAACCGATTACAAGAACTATCAAAGTCTCCTCTTCATTGTGGTCGCTCACCCTCCAGGCCCAGGCTCAAGCATCCACTTCTCTTCTACATAGTCTCTTGACTGATTCATCATGCCTTGCCAAGGCTTTCTCGCAAAAGAAGAATTTTCGAGACTTCATCGATTCTTACAGTCGAGGCATCCCTCCAACCCGTGTCACCACAACACATAATTCAATGGGGATCATGACTTATCACATGGTTCTCATGTAACTGCAATAGCCACTTTCCATGCTTTCCAATTTTGATAACCATCATCTGTCCTCCCCGGACAGATCTGTGATCTCACTTGTATCACATGCATACAGTAACCGTGAGACACAACATCAATTTCAATCAAATTTCTTTCAAATTTGTTACCCACAGATTTCTAATTTTCACATTTCCATTTTTAGATATGTTCCATATAGGAACCAAATTCCACAAGCTTGAGACTTCTTTCCCTCGGTAGTTTGGCACTTTTAAAATCAACAGGAACTGGTCTTCTTTATGGGCTCACATCACTACCATATCCAATAGCCTTCTTCCTACAATTCATTCTTCACACAGCTAAAAAAATTGTTAGTTCTCATGCACTATATATTTTCATTGCACACTTGTAGTGGCTTCCAAACTATTTCGAAATTGTGCATACTAACAATCATATCACTTTTATCTATTCAATGGTATAAAGCAAAATGAAAATTCAAATCCTTGCACATGCATCATTTCATCATACCAAACTTTTCCAATTGCATTCAAGCTTCTCAAGCAATTTAATCAATGTGCTAATTTTCCATGACCACCTTCACATAATGCAACCTTGCATTAATTTCTTGTTTTTCAAATTTTCATAATTTTCATTAGGCACCTTTCCATGATGTGTTGGGTCTCAACCAACCTATCACCATATGGATTCTCTATCCACATTCATTATTACAACAAAACTATATTTATCTGTTTTAAGTTGATCATGGCCTCAAATCAACATACATTTTATGAAATTAAAATTTCATATGAATGCATTCAAGCATTCAAGCATACATTTTTTCTCCTCTAGTAACCAGGGTGCCAATATTATGGTCACCCAATTTCTCTCTTTTCCATTCTTTAACTCTGGTATAATATTGGAAGATCCTTCTTCCATAATGGGCAGTCCTATGCCTGCCCACTTATGCAAACATGCATTTCCTCAATGCATTAAATCAATGTGCTACTTATGAGCACTTTTGCTCTCAATCATTCTCTATTGGTCAATGCATTCATGACACATTTTTTCATGAATCACGCCCTACTTGGGTACCAATGGCATATAACAACCAATTAAAATCCTCATGCATATCATTAAGATAATAAAACATTTCAGAAAGGAATTCTTATCCAATCCCTTCATACCATATGCCACATAGGCATGAACAATTTTATACATGTTTTGGCTGCCAACACTTCTATGATATTACCTCATTAGTGGTGCTTTCATTGGAACTCCCAAGGTCCCTTCATCAATCTATTATCAATGGCCTTCTTGCATTTAACCTCTACTTGAGGCTATTCACCATTAGCGGTTGTCCTTTCCCAACAACTCAATCATTTCCTACATGTAACATGCATCATTACATTCATAATTATATTAGTTTTCATGTTAAATAAAAATACATGTATTAAAACATTTAATTTTTTTTTAATTATGTTCTAGCATATTTGCATGCACTCTATCATATTATCCTTGATGTTTTCATGAGTGAAAACACAATCAATTTTCAGTTGTGCATAGACAATTATCAACATTCTCATGCTAGAGTATTTACACAACTAGCATTTCAGTCTTCTCATCCAAGATAAACATAATAGACAACAAGAAATGAGTTAAGGGATTCTTCCCTTTTTTCCAACTCCTTCTACACATCCTGGAACTTTCAGTTCAACTGAATTATTTCTAAGGCCTCACATCCTTTACTTATCATGGCTCAATCAAGCTCATTTATTTAAATATGTTTGTCAATTTTATCTTTCATTTATCAGTTGCACCTATTTTTCCATTTGCTCTTATAAAACACATAACTCTGTCTCATTATTCAGAGTTGATAGTGAGAAAAGTGTCCTCATTTTCTCCTTCTTTTCTTATGCAATCTATCTCTCCTAGGATCTACCTGCTCTCTTCCTTGAGCAGCCTCAATCAAGTTCATCTTGCCCTTTATTGAGTACAACGACATGCTACAACAACAAGTTTTTGGTCCGTAATGAATTATGAACCTGTGCATTATGCACATTACCATTTAGACATCAGAATGGTTAACCTTCATTTTCATGTTCCCCATGCATGTATTATGTTTTAGAATGTAATCCAAGATTCTTATATAAATAGGCCTTGCATCCCTCTGCCCAATTCTCGGTAGTCATTTTTGAGGAAAATGTATGAAGAACCTTACTCAAGCATTTTCAAATCTTGCTAGGCTAAGGCAATATAGTTGAGAATGTTACCCGAAGTTTATAGCCTTTGATTCAAAACAATCTCTTAATCCACATGTAATATGTACTAGGGACTAAGGATGATTTTATATGTTATATGTAACTGTAAAAAAGAAAAGAAGCAGAGATATACATAAGTGTTTACATGGATAAGAAACAAGAATAAAAGTAAAATATGAACAATATCATTAAGATACACATGTGAGATTGGAATCAAGAATATGATTTTTATATTAACTTCATTATGAGATACAAAGAAAAACTCTATTTACAAACCCTTGCAAGGGTGGGACCAAAGTCAAATTTAGAAGTCTCCAATGGGCACCATACTAAAAGACTCTGACAACAAAAGAAAACTGAAGCTAAATATTTGGAGCAGATTGCCATAAATATGTTGTCACTTGACTCTGCAAAATATTCTTTATCAGTCATGAAATCTAATCCATAAACAAACAAAAACACACACATTGCCAAAGATAAATCATACACCTTTAGAAACAAGCTGCTGAAAGATATGATTCAGTTTTGAATCCTTCCGCCTTCAATAAGACCTTGTTGTCATCAAGATGGTTTAGCTTTCTAGTAAACTCAGAATGAATGAAGAATTTTTTTATCTCACAAGTATAGAGCAGAGCTTATATCAGAAGTTCTCATTTTGTTCTCCTCCTCCTTGTCTCTTTTTTTTATTGAGCTTTTATTCTTTCTCAATAAGTTATGGTAGTTCAACTACCTTTCTTTTGTTAATTAGCTTAACTAATTAGTTGAGACAAATAAATAATAATATATAAATAAGGGTTTATTTAAATAATAACTAAATAGGTGGGACTCTTTGTCACTCAAATTTTCATTTTTTTAATAATCATTCAAACATGAAGTATAATACCCCAAATATTGAATTTAAACATCTTCCTTGCAACTCCCATCCTCATATTAATAGTCCAATATTTTAATATAAAAAAAATAAAACATGATTATATCCAAAAATAACATTATATCCATGTTGTCCAAAACTTTATCTAAATATGTATTTAATGTCCAAAATATTGTCATATCAAATAAAAAGACCGTTCTCAAAAGAAAATAGCATTAAAAAACATTAAAACCCATATTTGTTGTGAGATGTGTTTTTCCTCTTTTCACTGTTGATTTCTCTTGATCCTTTTCTAATTTGTCTTGTGCAACAACCTTCAATTGATTGGAACCTTGTGGGTGGATTTCACTGATGACATGGCAAAAATCATGTTTGAGGTGGAGATGAGAGGATACTGATTCATAGGAGTCTTTAGAAGACTTGGAGGGATTAGCCACCTCTTTTCCTTTATCTAATTTTGGCTCAAGGATGGCAGGTTTTAATCTTTTGCTTGCATGAGAGGACTGCACTAGTAAGACAACACGATCGGCTTGGACATTTGGGATGAATGGAAGTGGAGGATGGGGCAATGGCAATGATAGAGTAGGCCAACCATGGTGATGCGCTACAGGTTGATGAACAATTTCTTGCCAACCATCATTGGCATGTGGTTCTAGTTGCATAGACACATGAGGGGGGGAATGGATACTAGAGAAATTTTGATGCGGATGGAAAGGAGGCCTCTCAGGTATAGGTTGCAGAATTCCTTGGCCAACTAGATTAAAAAACCCAACTTGGAAAAGTTGAATTAGTTCTTGCAGATCAACGCCAAAATGTATCGAAAATCGTGGCCTTCTATGGCCTCTTTTCCAGTTATTTCCTCTACCTCTCTTTTCACCTCTGTCATTGTTTCCTCTGCTAAAGAAACTCATCCTAAAGCAATAATTCAATCATGTTATGAAAAACTCTTAACGATCCATGCATCAATACACTACCTAAATAAATCAAAAGTTTGGCTCTATCATTCACAACATAAGCACATGCAACCCATCCATCCATCATATTTTTAAATTCAATAATCAATTGCCATTTGAACAGGGAGTGATAGGGCTATTGGGAAGATGGGGGGCTTTGTAATGAGTGAAAAATGGTAGCATGGAAGGGAACCAACCAATGGATAATGTTCAAGCAAATGCAGAGGTAACTTCCTTATAAAAACAATCTCTCCATATCCAAACTTCCAACACCAGTTATCGTCTAGTCCTTTTCTTCTTTAAAAAGAAAATGAAATCTATAATAACATAACAGAGGACAAATTAAATGTATTTGGGAAGGTGGTGGGAATATAATGAGCAAAATGTGAGATAATGAACGAGAATGAGACGATTACTGTTCTATTACATGAAATAACATTTATTGACTTTAAAATCAACATTGCCATCATTTTCCAAAAACCTTTATGTGTTAACAATTCAAATCCAAGCCACTTTATAGTGCTCAATATAAAACCCAAGGAAAATTTCAGGACTATCAAACTTTACAACTTTCATTTCCTTTTTTTTTTTTCATAGATGTCCATTTAAACTAGCAAAATGTTTTGTAGGAGATTGTTTACAAAGTCATTTGAAACCAGATTGTCTCAAGCCAGCATGGGAGGATGAGAAAACAAACATAAAACCATCGACCTTTCATCAAATAAAATTATATCACAACCTCAATAGTTGTTGCATAAACAGACTGGGTTTGAAACCTCAATGTGAAACTGGTGGTCATCATTTTTTTTAAACCATATAACTTCAAAATCGACCAAACCCTCATAGATAAATAAGAAACGAGCCAAGAATTCATGGATATAACCAATCTTTCCCATTGTCGGGTCAACACCATAACAAATATCAAAACTCGAGTTCGAATTAACTGTCCATATCGGATAAAAAAACAAGGCCTAAACAGGCCATGGGAGAAATATTTTGAAATGGGCACTGCAAAGGAAACAAAAAAACATTTCTTCCCAAAACAAACTTTTCCACAGACCTCCCAAAATGGATGCAAGGAAAATACACAGGTCTCCAATATATTTTCAAACAATGGAATGATAATACGAAGGGCCGAAAATCTTCCAAGGACTGGGTAGAGGGTGTGTCATTATGCAATAATCACAAAAACCCAACTGTTCTTTTTATTTTACAAATAAAAACCCTTCAAAATTTAATCATAAGAAATGAGTGAAATTGAGTGTATTCGCCATAATCATTTTCCAACAGTCACACCATAATAACCAATATTCAATCTGGGTGCAACACAACCACATACTTCAAATAGAATGGAATGCCAAACAAATTTCCCAGCTTGAAACGTTTAAATGCCAACATGAAGAAACCCAATTTAAATGTAATTTGCACAGCTAGAATGCCCACATACATCCATTGTAATCTTCAGAAAGCAAACACACTCTGCATGCAAACTTTAAGAGCCAACATAACGATTTTATTCAGAGCAGAGTTACAGTTCATGAATGGAGAGATAAGAGCCAACATACTTGTAAGGAGAATGCCAGAAAGCTAAAGAGATCCACTATTCTTCCAAAAGTCGAGCAAAACGAAGGCAATACTAACTAGAGCAACCAAAACAAGTGTGAGTATAGTGAAGGTGGCAACTTCAAGGTAGGGTAAGAACGACATGCGGTAAATGCACGCCGTTTCCCATATTTTCTCATTAATTTCCATCAACCACAACCAAGTATGAGCACACCCAAACTTCCAAAACATTTTCCATAAAACACATAGTCAACCATGTATATCCAATTCGCCACCAAACATAACTTTTCTAATTCAAAAGTGAATCGTCCCCCGCACATAGATTTCATAAGTATTATATGCCCATTCAACACTTAGCACCAATATATGTCCCACATTTCTTACTAACGAAGGGTTTCCATTCCATAAAACATATCAATTGTCCACAATATATAACAAGTATACCATAAGTCCAATACACCATAAGTTGCGATGTGGCATGTACTTGGAGTTTGAATAATATGTCAACATCTAGGTGTTGCAAAATAAACCAAAATGCTTATTAAAACAAACATTTTCTCTTTTTTTTTTATAATCAAATTGTCAGCACCCTCAACATCCATCAATTGCACATAGAAACAGGCTAGAATTTCTTTGTTTATTTCCAACTGTCAAATATTTCTCGTAAGGTAATCATGAGTGAAAATAAGATAAGTGATTTCCATCATTGTTTTCCTAAAAAGGGGTCCCACCTATTTAATATTATCTTAAATGTATATAAGTAATAATGCATTGCAACTCATTTGCAGGCAATGATTTCATGTTACGCTTTTGGGCGCCAACAAACTGGCGATTCCATCGGGAAACCTGTTCTCAACATATTTCAAACTAAGAATGCTTGGTTCCACAAACCGGTAAAAGTAGATGATCGAAAATTGTTTGAAAAAAAATATTTATGCAACAGGGGGGAAAATATGGTTTAAGGGAAATGATGAGATGTGACTTCAGGGAATAATTTATGGAAAGTGAGATGTATGAGGGGATTTGGTCTTGTATGCATAACAATCAAAAAAGGATCATAGCCGATAACACTTTTAAATTTCAAGGAGAATGCTTCTGATATGCTCTTGAATCTCAGGATGGATGGAAGAAAGGGATAACAGAAACAAGGAAGAAAACAAAACCAACTATACTACAACAATATTGAAATAAAAAAACTATTCCGCCAGTGTCTCAAAAGGAGGACATTGTGATAATTGCGTCTACCTTATTTTCATTGATCAACAATACTTATAGAATGACATCGTTATGACAAAACTGATCCAGACTTTATTTTTGATGACCATGCGAAACCAACTGCAAAAATTAAAACTCATTAAACCTAAAAAAAGAGTAAATTAAAGGATTATATACAACAATCATGTTTACACAAATAATTAGTGATCAAGTCGGTTCCACATAATGTTTCAAGTAAGAACCATTAGTACTGTAAGAAAACAATCGCTCCTTCATGTCCTTAAGAAGGCAAGAATTTATGCAAGGATAAAAGCAATTTTGAAAGGACCTGGCGATAATTTTTAGAATTTAGAATGTCCCCCTCTTTCAGCATTGCATGAGTCCCGTAGTAGAACTTTGTCGTCAATCTTGAATTCAACAACCTTTGATCATTTGTTAAAATACTTTTTCACCATTTGATGCCTTCTTTTTAGGTTCTCCAAGGCAAAGTTTCTTTGTTCTTCCAGGGCTAACAATGCATTTATCCTTTGGGGAACATTAGAAGAATTTAATTCTTCGATTTGTAACATCAATTGAAAGGAGGAAAGCTCTAGCTCAATTGGTAGAATAGCCTCTTGGCCATATACGAGATGAAAGGGAGTAAAGCCCGTACTTGATTTGGTAGTTGTACAGTCTACCTAGAGGGCATAAGTGAGAAGTGTGTTCCACTGGCGAGGTTTGTCGTCTATGATTCTCTTTATGATCCTAACCAGATTTTTGTTAGTGGAATATGCTTGCCCATTTCCCTAAGGGTAGTAAGCAGATGAAGTGAAATGTTTGACACCTAACGTAGCCAGAAATTGGGTCAATTTTGCAGAAATGAAGGTTGGGTCATTGTTTGTAATGATCTCTAATGGGATGCCAAATATGGAAAATATATTAGATTCTAGAAAAGAAACTACCTGCTCATCTTGTGCATGTCTAAGAGGACCAACCTCGTTCCACTTAGTAAAGTAATCAGTGGTCGTCAAAATAAAGATATGTCCTGCAGAAGATGGAGGGTTGATAGAAACAATAAGGTCTAGTCCCCACTTAGAAAAAGGGAAATCAGAAAGGATAGGTTGTAAAGGCATGGCATGAAGACGTTCTTTCCCAACGAATATTTAGCATTTATCACAGGATCTTGCAAATTTATATGAATCGTGGAATATCATAGGCCACTGATATTCATTTCTTATGATCTTAAAAGAAATAGCCTTAGCAGAAAAATGGCCATCGATGTGAATGACAGATGTTGATGATCCATGGATCTCGCGTAATAATTTTTGTGCTTCCACATCATTTACGCATTGAAGTAACAAACCATGAGCAGACCTCCTAAACAAAAGGTCTCCTAAAATGGTATACTTGGAAGCTTCAAGGAGGAGTCTCCTTCTCTGGTGAGGATCCAACCCATCTGGACACCTTTGATACTGCAAATAATACACCAAATTTATATACCAAGGATGCTCGAACAGAGAGAGATTTTGATTTTCAAAATAAAATAGCATTGAAAGAGGATTATCTTGGTCGTCAAGTCCTTCACTTGGTTTAGGGTGTTGAACTAAGTGAAGGGATAAGTCTCATCCCTTGATTTTCTTCGAAGTCATAATCCTCAAATTGTGCTCCTGAATTTTGGCAAGCCAATGTGCAAGTTTTCCTGAAAGATAAGTTTGTGAAAGAAAAAACTTGACATCAGGAAAAGGGAATTTTACCTGCGTATGTTTTCCCAAAATAAAATGTTGAAATTTTTGTATAGCCTTGACAAGAGAAAAAACACGTTTCTCAATATAGTAGTATTTGATCTCATCGTCTGATATACCTTGACTCATGTAAGCTATAGGGTTTTCATTGTTTTGGTCATCACATTGTAAGAGGATAGAAAAAATTGTTTCCTCTGTGGCATTGGTATATATGATAAAGTATTTATCAAAATTCGGTTTCACCAAAACCAGCGCGGAACTGATTGCCTTCTTAATCCTAAGGAAAGCATTCTCGACCTCATCTATCCAAGAAAAATAATGATATTGCTTCAGAAGATTATGAATTGGTTTAACCATGAAAACAAAATCAGGAACAAATCTATGGACAAAATTAATAATGCCCATGAAAGCTTAAACTTATTTCTTGGAGGTGCGGGTAGGGAGGTTTAGAATGGAAATAGTCCTCTCATGATCTATACTTATCCCTGAATCAGAAACAATGTGACCAAGGAGATTACCCTTCGTGACACCGAAAATAGCTTTGGAAGGATTTAAAGAAATGCCAATTTTTCTGCAGCACATGAGAACTTGTCTATGATGAGCGAAATTATCTAACCGATTTTTAGAATAAATAGTCAAATGATCAAGATAAAATTGGATAATCTTACTGATTAAATCATCAAAATCTATCTGCATATCTATTTGAAAAGTGGCAACTGTATTAGATAATCCAAAAGGCATGCGTTCATAAGAAAATGTTCCCCAACGTGTCGTAAATGTGGTTTTATATCTATCAGTCCTTTTTACCTTGATTTGATTATACCCAGAAAAACCGTCAATTAAGGACATCATTTGAGAACCTGCAACTTGTTGTAAAATCATTTCCATATTAGGAAGTAGAAAATGGTCATTGACACTTTCTCTATTCAATGCACAGAAATCGACATATAATATGATCTGGCCGGTAGTTTTCCAAACATGGACCTTATTTGATACCCAATCAGAATACTTAACTGGAAATATTATATTAGCTTTCAACATTTTTCCCAATTATTTTCTAATAGTGGCTTTGAGCTCAGGGTTAATATGTATTTGTCTTTGCCTAAATATTTTCACCCCTTCCTTGATAGGAATGGCATGTTGTATGAGAGCATGATCAAAACCATGAAGATCCTTGTATTTTTTAATTTTGAGCATCTATTAAGTTTCTTTTCAATTTACTAGAAAACAATAGCATAGCTAGGTCACTAAGAGAAACACAATCACAAGATACACAACATTTATCCTGGGAAACCCTCATCGGGGAGAAAACCCAGCAAAAACTTCCTTAATATAGATAGCCAATACAATGCTAAGGCAATAAACTAAAACACTAGAGAATATCCGACACTGAGCAATGCATCTCTCTCTTCCTTCTTCTCCCAACTACAGCTATCTCCAAACTTGTGCACTTGTTGAGTAGAATGAGTGAGTGAGAGAATGAGGCACTAGCCTCTCTTATTTATATTAATTGGCATGCGCTAGAGAGGTGTCTCTTCACTAGGCAGGGTTGACTTCTTCAATTAATGGTTAAAACCACTTTAATTAGGCATGGGGCCGACTTCTTAATTTTCATGATATAATTAGGGTTTGACCAATCCGCAAAAGGGTATTTGGTCATTTACAAAGCCCGACATGATCAATCCACAAAAGGGGATTGATCTAATCAATAATTACTCAATAATAAATAGAATACTCTTTGCAGTTACAATATTTCAACATGTATGACTAGGAAAAAACATCTTGAAATTCATGGAGTAATTCTTTGAATTTCTCTTTCTCTTCATCAGAACATTGGACTTCTAATTTAATGACCTTTGGAGATTTGGATGTCCCAATATTAAAGGAAATGATATCACCAACTTTCCTTTTCAATTCCTCTTTCTTATGTGTTTCTTTGTTTCCTAAATCACTTGACGAAAATGAACTTTCGAGAGGAGTCAAGCCTTTAGGAAATTTGTCATCTTCAACAAAGATTATTTCTTTGGGATTAAACAATTCATTTTGTATGAAAGCGCAAATGTCTTCGTCACTCGGGAAAACCTGCCATGATTCTACATTATCAGGGATGTGATGACAATATAGAGATTAGAACTTACAATCAGGTCTTTGAGGTAAAAGTTGTCAGGTAGGGGATGTTGCAAAAACAACTAACCTATCATCCATTGAATTAAGTTCCCTCTTAACATGAGTGATGTTAAATGATAGCAGATTTGAAATAAGCATCCAAACGACTTGAGTATAATGTTTAATTAACTTATTGCTTGGTGAATAAATCTTGCGTACAAGATTCACAAGTTCAGAATCACCAAAAATTGTAAGGTGGCCACAACCAAGGTTATATGCATTTTCGATGCCTAACAATAAGGCCTCAAACTCGGTGACATTGTTTGTGCAAGCAAATTCCAACCTATAAGAGAAATTGTGGATTTTACCTATAGGAGAATATACAATGATGTAGGCTCCATTACCTTCGTTTGAACATGAGACATCAAAATTCATGTGCCACATGCCATCATCAAAATCAATTGGTTCAAGTATAGTGTCACCTTAATCAACAAATATAGAGTACACTCCTAAATCCTCTTCGAGATAATTTACATTAGGCTGGGGAACGCTCTCTATATACAATGAAATTCTTCTTTCCCTAAGGACTATAATGTTCTTCCGTTCCAAGGGGCAGACAAATGTGTACCATCAAGTGAAAGGTATTCACCAGTTAAGGCTTGCCAATCCCTTCCCAAAATAATTGAGTAATTACTCATTGGCATATCAATTACTTGGATGTTGAGGGTTGTTATTATCTTGGGATGTGCACACAAAACTAAGGTTACATCCTTGATTTCACCTATAGTTGATTATTGCAAACTATTATAAGAAAGCATGCTTCTCAAATTTTCGTTAGTACAAGATAAGCGAATCTCTTTCGTGATAATTTTAGAAATCACACTTGGGCCAGACCCGCCATCAATTAGGAAACAATGAGCTATTTTATCCATGATTTTATTGAAATATAGAAAAAGGGTTTTTTTTATAAGGTTCCTAAAATTATTTACACCTATCTTATTTACAGTTGAGTCATCTTCCTTTGACTCTTCAAATAGATTGTCTATGGTAGAAATATTTCCTTCCATGAAGTTCTTAAGATGATTTTATTGTTTCGGGATGACAACCATGTCCAAAAGGGTAGCATCAACTTTGATATTAGCCAATTGGTTAAGGATATTGTACTTAGAAGAGGGAAGAAAAGAATACACTCCTTGATCACTTGAAGTTCTAGCAGCTTGTGTATCAACACTTTGAGAAGATGAGCTTGGGGCAAAAGAAGTGCGGGGAATATCAAAATTTCCCTTGGCAGTGTAATATTTATTCCTTGTATTGATCACCATAACATCCTCTGGTTCAACCCAATCTAAAACAACGATCGTGGAATCATGCCTTTTTCCCAAGATCATATCTCTAGCATTCTTTTCAACCTCATAGGTATTCTCATCATGATTTTCTTCACACAAATTACACCAACTGCGAGTCATTATGGACTTCGGCTAAAAAGTGTTTTCATTCGTGTTTATAAAAGGCGCTAAGGAAGAAGAAGAAGCCCTAGGGAGAGAGGAAGAAGAAGTTCCTTTTCGTTCGTAAGCTATCATCCTATTGTTCATATCTTTCATGAGTTGTATAATGGCAGACATGTTTGTTTGCTTGACCAAGTCTCTCTTAGGAAGACCCATTCTTTCAAGTTTATCTTCATATTCTAGGCAAGCCTGAAGGGCGGAACCAAGATTTTCTATAGCCTTCTCTTCAAGTCTATGATGATACAGAGAAGGTCATACATTATAATAATGCATGAAAGCAGCTTGATTTTGATGACAAATTAGTTCGAGAATTTGATTATATAGTTTGGTGAAACGAAGGTTAAAATATTTAATGGTTTCACCATCCTTATAAGTAATATTGTTGTATTCCCTTAACTACTCAGTTGGATTCTTGGGTTGTCCATAAGTGGATTTGAATAAATAAACCAATTCTTCCCAATTTGAAAGGATTTTGGGAGAGAGGTCAAAAAAAATTGTTGCATCTTTCCCTTCGAGGGAATTGACAAATAAACGCATGAAAGTGTCGTTATCGTTATCCCCTATGTTATGACAACCATTAAAAAATGCTACCAAGTGTTCATTTGTAGTAACAATATCGTTTCCTGAGAACCTAGGTAAATGATCCTTGAATTTTGGTAATGGGTGGGTGTCTAGTGCAAGATTCAAGGGAGAATATATCTATCATGGGGTGGTTGTAACATCTTCCTCAAATTGGAAAAGTCCATATTTCTTAATGACCTTAGCAGGATTGGTAGTGAATTGAATAGGGATTTGATGACTATAGATAATACCAATCATGGATGAAGCAGAAGGTTGCGAGGAGGAGGGGTCTATGGTGCCACTACCACTACGCGTGGATTTCATGATTAAAGTGTTAGGTATGGGCGATGGGGATGAACTAGAATAATTAGATAAGGTTCACCTAAGAGCACTTTGTTGTGTTAATAAGAAAATTTTCCTCCTTCCTATTTCATAAATTGGGGTGGCTTCAGGGGACAACCCTCTTCTCCTTCGAGAAATGTGAGAGTTAAAGGACATGAAATAAAAGATCAAAGAGGTAGGAAAAAGAAGGTTAATGTTTATTTTTGGGCTGCATTTGTCTGGCATCCCAACGTTCACGTATGTTTATATCCCTGGTAATTACTTCCCAAGAGTGTGAAGTTCATCATGAGTACTAACGGTTTCTAAGATAGTATTAAACAAGGTCAAGAGAATGTTGGTTTGGTCATCAATATTGTCTTCAATATTAGGTTGTCTCATAACACGTATTGTCATGGAAAAAATCAGTCAAAGAGTAATCAGAAAAAACAAAAAAATAAAATACAATTGTGACACAATCAACCAGAGAGACATGGAAAGATCTCCCCAGTATGGTCTCCAAATAAATGTTGAGGAAAAGGTATGAAGAAATTTACTCAAGCATTTTCAGATCTTGCTAGGCTAAGGAAAGATAGTTGGGAATGTTACCCGAAGTTTATAGCCTTTAATTCAAAACAATCTCTTAATCCACATGTAATATGTACTAGGGACTAAGGATCATTTTATATGTTATATGTAATTGTAAAAAATAAAAGAAGAAGAGATATACATAAATGTGTACATGGATAAGAAACAAGAATAAAAGTAAAATCTGAACAATATCATTAAGATACACATATGAGACTAAAATAAGAAATATGATTTTTATATTAACTTCATTCTGAGATTCAAAGAAAAACTCTCTTAACAAACCCCTACGATGGTGGGACCAAAGTCAAATTTAGAAGTCTTTGATGGGCACCATACAAAAAGACTCTGGCAACAAAAGAAAATTGAAGCTAAATATCTGGATCAACTAGCCATAAAAATGTTGTCATTTGATTCTGCCAAATATTCTTTATGAGTCATGAAATATAATCCATAAACAAACAAGAACACACAGACTGCCAAAGATAAATCATACACCTTTGGAAACAAGCTGCTGAAAGATATGATTCAATTTTGAATCCTACTGCCTTCCATAAGACCTTGTTGTCATCAATATGGTTTATCTTTCTAGTAAACTCATAATGAATGAAGAAAATAATTATCTCACAAGTATAGATCAGATCTTATATCTTAAGTTCTCCTTTTTTTCATCCTCCTTGTCTCTTCTTTTTATTGAGATTTTATTCTTTCTCAATAAGTTATGGTAGTTCAACTACCTTTCGTTTGTTAATTTTAATTAGCTTAACTAATTAGTTGAAACAGATAAATAATAATATATAAAAAAGGGTCTATTTAAATAATAACTAAATAGGTGGGACCTCTTGTCACTCCAATTTTCAATTTTTTAATAATCATCAAAACATAAGTATAATACCCCAAATATTTAATTTAAACATTCGCCTTGTAACTCCCATCCTCACATTAATAGTCCAATATTTTAATATCAAAAAATAAACATGACTATATCCAAAAAAAACATTATATCCATGATGTCCAAAACTCTGTGTAAATATGTATTTGTTGTTCAAAATATTGTCATATCAAATAAAAAGATTGTCCTCAAAAGAAAATAACATTAAAAACATTAAAAACCATATTTTTTGTGAGAGACGTTTTGTCTCTTTTCACTGTGTTGAGCACTCAACGCACCCTAAATAAAAGCCTATGTCAAATTTTTACTTTTTGGGTACCGCTTGATCTTTGCACTCTCTGATTCGACTTCATTTTGAGAAATGTTTTGTCTTTACTTATTATCATGACTCTCATCATCTATTCAGGTTTGTCTGAACTTATGAAACCCCATGACTTAAAAGGCCTTAACACTTGAATAAAGAATCAACAGCCAAAACACTTCATCCGGCATGCTTAGATTCGGCATCGGAAGGAATTCAAAGAAGGAAAAGAACCACTTGGGAAACCTCAATCACCGAGCGTCGATCTCCATCGACATCAGAAAAATGATTTTTTTGTTTGTGTCAAAGTCTTGCATAAGGATATCGTCGATAGACAATTCCCCTTGGACATCAGTAAAAGATGAGGGGAATAGACGCTAACAAAGGAAGAAAAGATATCGTCGATGGCTGATACCTGACGTGCTTATCGGAATCGGGGAAAACCTAAATGAATCGCAACGCACATTCTGACCATGCCAAAGATTATTCTCGATCGTCGATCTCCGATGTTTTTTCAGCATCGAGACTTTTTCAAAGAAGCTAATCCGAAGAAAGCACTCGATAGGTTTATTGCCGATCGCCGACCTTGGATACGTTTTCGGCACCAGCAAGCTAAGGTTTGTTTTAGAACGAATAACTTAAGAAAGTTCCCAAATTTGATAAATACACGCGAATTAGGTCACTGGTCTTCAACGCTAGATGTCTTTACCAGATTGGAGAACTTTACTGTCTAGTTTTACCTCGAGTCATTCTTGGTTCCCTAGGTCCAAGTCACACCTCTGAGTCATTTTTTCCATGGTAGCATTGCATGGTGAGATTGATCGGCGTCAGATATTTTGCAGAAGGACATCAACGAAAACGTTCATAGAAAATCCCCAATCCTTGATCCACCCACTGAGAGAGCGACACGATGGGATGTTTTAGCGCTAGATATGATCAGATTTTGAGCATTTAAGGGGCTAATTAATACCAAATCCCGCACTAGTTGCTACCTCGTGCGCCAATAAAAACAATCGTTTAAAATCACTGATAGACCACATCACTCATGCGCCTCCTCCGTCAACCCACGATGAATTTAAATTGTAGATATTCGGTGACATATTTGTTTAAATTTCACTCATTACCCGAAATGAATATATGATCCGACATGGTAAGTTCTTCCCTGGTTCAAATTCTCTTGAGCCATTGTAAACGAAACCATTATGCACGCAAGGAAATTCAGGGCATCCGAAGAAGCAAGACGAGTAATTCGAAGGCTGCAGAGATCCTGTGAGTATCAAAATAACCAGGTTTTAGTGAGCTTCACAGGTATGTATCCAAGTATGTAAATTTTACATGGCTGCAAATTATATGTTTTCTATCTGGTTTTGTTCTTTACATAGTCTCTGAAGGTTTATTTTAGTTGCAAGAAAGATGTCACCAAGAAATCCAACCACCAGACGATCGCAGAGGGCACCAAAGATGAAAGAACCAGATGTAGGATAAGGATCCTCTCCAGGGGCCGCAAAACAATTAGAATACACTTCGAAGCCAGAACCTGTTATTAAGACAACGACGAAGAAGGTTTTCATCCAGCCTCCGGTCTTTGGAAAGACAGAGGCAAGCACATGGTCCAAGATGGAACTCCCACATTGGAGTTGCATGTCCTTCAACTTCCTGCAAGGTGTTTTGAAGACAAGTTGGTCTCTTCCTAGTAGCCACAGCTTCTTCAGGTAGATCTATAGGTCTTTATGACTCTATTATATCATTTTGAAATTCTTGGATGGTTTCTTTAGTTGTAGAGTCTACCATGACTTCATATTTGGTAGCCTCTTGCTCTATTTGGTCCTCATCTATGTGAGATTCCCTAGATCTTCTGAAGGATTCATCTTCATCAAATGTTACGTCCCGATTGATCTCGATCTGTCTCTTCCCTGGAATGTAAATTCTATAGGCATTTGAAGTCTCACTTTATCCAACGAATGTTCCCTTCTTTCTTGGAGGTTCCAATTTCATTCTCTTTTCCCTGGGAACGTGTATAAATACTGAACAACCAAAAATACTCAAGTGACTAATTTCTGGCTTCTTTCCGGTGAACACCTCTTTAGGTGTCTTGTTCCCCAATATATTATGAAGGATTATGTTATGTACGTATACATTCGTACTGGATGCTTCTTCCCATAAGTGCATGGGTAGGCATTGTTCATGTATCATTGTTTTTTATGCTTCTATGATGGATCTATTCTTTCTTTCTACAACCCCATTATGTCGGGGGTTGTAGGGAGTTGTAAGCTCCCTCTTAATCCCGACCTCTTGGAAAAAGTCTTTAAACTCCTTTTAGGTGTACTCGCCTCCATTGTCAGATCTCAAAAATTTAATATTCCTCTCATAGAGATTATCAACTAAAGCCTTGAATTCTTTAAACTTGTTAAAGACTTCATCTTTTTCTTTCAAGAAGTAGATCCATGTCTTCCTGGAATAGTCGTATATGAACAACACATAGTATACAAAGTTTCCAAGTGATGGAATTGTCATATGTATGCATACATCGGAGTGTATGATGTCCAAAATACCTTTGGATCTATTATCATTGTTTGTAAAGCTTCCCTTGACATTCTTTCCAAGTGCACAACCTTTTCATACTCCGTCATGGTCTATCTAGATTTCTGGTAGACCTGTAACCATTTTGCTCAAAACTGGTAATGATTTATAGTTCAAGTGAGCAAGCCTTCGGTGCCATAGTTTAATGGAACTAACACTATTGTGTAAAAGGGATTTTTCTTGGTGTCCCTTCAACTTATATAGTCCTCCCTCTCGGACACCAATCACAGTGGTTTTATTTATTCTTGAATTCTTGGGAAAAACCCAACAACCTTTCTTAGATAGATTTTGTTCACAAAGAAAGTCCAATTAGATAAACCATAGCACAAGTGATATATTAACTAGAAATACCACCCCAATTGCAGCATCAACACCATACAAAGGTAGCGTACCTCCTTGAGGAGTAGCGCACAGGAGAGAGATACCAAAAGACTGAACAAGAAGAAACTAGGTCACTGCAGCAGTTGTGTCTGTTATCCCCGATATCTAGGGATAACTAGGAGATCATGTCTCGAGGCCCACATGGTCCTAGACATGGAGTACGAGAGCAGATTGACTTGAGCATGGCCCTTGAGGGCCCATCTTTTCTTCTTCTCAGCCATACTTGTCCTTTTTCTTCTTCGCCATATTTGGTCCTGCCAGCAGTACCAACCTCCATCACTAATGGTTCGACTTGCATCGAGGGCTCTGTTCCATGAGGTAATTGGTCCAAGGTATCATGGTATGTGTCATAGTTGATCATTATAACCTTCTTATGTATGCATTAGATCTCTTTCATTTCCATACTCATGGCCTTGGCGACGTTAATCTACTTGACCATTGTTGGGGTGATGGGCGGGGTTTAGCAAGTTGGTATTCATGGTTTGGTTAGCCACCAAAAGGGGTTTGAAGAACCTTCGTCCGCTCCCCTCATATTTTTCACTCTTACATCTTAAAAAACCCCACTCATCCATCCTAATTCTTAAGTTCAGTCATTAGATTAATCTTCATCCGTACATCTTGTCTTGTGGGAAGAAGGGGCTAAAGGCCCGTGGTAAAAGAAGCTTGTAAAAGATAAAATCCATAGAAATGAAAACCTAGAGATGTTTCGCCTGTGGGGATCCCCGAGAAGGCAATAAAAACCTCTCGATAAGAAACCGAGGGACCCTAAGAAAAATGATAAATAAATGCAAGACTCTAACCAAGAGGATGGGAGGTCTCATCAATAGCCGCCCATTATGTTCATAAGTATTTAGCAGATGACAAGCACCATCCGTCACCAAACCGTATGCTGACCTTGGTTGCATGGCCAAAGGAAAGGGGGTCTCATCACTTGTTAACCCCTCTCATTGCGGAAGATACTAGTGGGTAACGCTGTCAGCTCCCGCCACCTAGCCAAGGCAGTGTCCTTCGTCAAGGCTTGTAGTAAAATGCAAATAAAGAAAGATAAGGCACAAGGGCTTGGAAAAACGCATCCATGATGGGTACAATAACCGCCTCCTACAAAGGCACTCCACAGACGGCATACCCCACTCTAGGTCCGACTATGACTAGATATCCCTAAAACCACATCATCTCTTCATACATGGTTTGAATGACCCTTTGAGGAAACTCTTCCACTTGTGGGTATTAGCCCAATAGGGTCGCCTTTGGTTTTCCTAGCTTTGTATAAGCAATCAGAATGTTCCTTGAGCTCTTAGAAGATTTTGTTAGGGGTGTTATGCATATTTGATAATTTTAATGACGATATGTGATTTTACATTGCTATGATGTTTAGTACTGATGAGCCCCTCGAGGGCGAAGCTTTTGATGCGTGACCATGCCCGACGGATGCGCCGCAGATCGGTGCACATGGGGAGATGATTAGCTCCACCTCCATGGGGTCGAAGAGCCCACCAGATGGACGCTGGGATGGCGCAGGCGCATTGCCATGACGCAGCCTGCAATGAAGAAGAAGACTTCATCGGGACGCTATGCAGACTCCAGCCTATGGGGATCACTTTACGTATGGGACGCTGACCTGATGATCGTGACTACCAGTAAGCTGGGACGATTTTCGAGCATGTGGCGTCGCGGTCACCGTATGTGTTGCAGAGCCCCCGTGAGGGGCAACGCCTTTGCTCATCGGATGATTATGCCTTAACAGTAATAACGCTCTCCCTTTAGGGGCCTGACGTTCATTATTAGCTCATGTTTTGGCATTTGTCATGTGTAAAAGTGACAAATTAATTAAGATATTGTAATGTTAGCCTGTCGGGCTATTTTATTGACCCATTTTGTAAATTAAAAGGTCAAAGTATCATATAAATAGAGGATGTTTTGCCCTCATTTAATCATGCTAACATAATCTAAGGTTCTCATTTGGAGAGTGACATTTCATCTTTATCTTGGTTTTCTATATCTCGAGTGAGGCGCAACTCTTTGAAGGCTATTGTTTGGCAAGTGGTGCTCTTATTCATTGGAAGCAGTTTACAACTAGGCTTTGGATTTTGCCTTCTTTCATGATCTTGTAAGTGTTTTTCATCAAACTTCTTGAATGAATGGTTGATGATTTAACATTTGGCATTTATTGTCATCTTGTTGTTATTAGCTTAATCCTTGAAACCCTGGGGAGCCAACACACAAGTAGGTTATTGTGGTTTCATGTCTCCATGAATAGGGCTTGTAGCCATTTGATTTGAGGAGTTTAGCCTAGCCATAGCTACATCCAGATTCCCTCTTGTCTTGTTTTAGTTTTAAGCACAAATTGAAAAAGAAGGCATCCTAGGCCTAATTCGAGTTTACACCTAGGGTTTACTTCTAGGTTTTGGAAAGCCTTGTATGAAGCAACACTTTTCAGCCCTAGGTTTGTGCTTCTAAGCTAGCCGCTTTGCCAAGCAAGTCTTAGGAGAGAGAGAGAGCTCTAGGCCCAGCTTTAGCTGCCACCTAGGTAAGCCTTTCCTTCTTAGGGTTTAGGGTTTGTGGTCTTGCCATAGCAACAATTCATCATCAAACCCTAGTTTCTGTCTTTGTTTGAGCCTCTCCTTAAACCATTAGTTCCATCTCCGGATTGATCCATTAACCCAAGGCACTAGTCTAGAAACTCTGTTTGAGCTTGTTATGCCTTAAAATTATTTCAAACTACCTTTGAATTGCAACCCTAACTAACTGAAGGCCTAACCTCAGCTAGTTTTGAACTAACCCTAATAAGGTGACATCCTGCTAATTTTAACTTTATTGATAGAAAGGTGCGGCTTAGTCTCCTTATCATAGCCGTGAGTTTTTATTGCATTTTGTTGGTTAAATTTGTCAAAACGTCAATCCTTGGCTAGCTAACCGGCAAAACAGCTTAAAATTCCCATAGGTGACGCCATACCCTTTGATTTCTTGTATATGCTTACAACGCCAGTGACATTTTTTCACCTATCTTGATTGACATTGAGTTATTGATTACACCCGTAGTTTATTTTAACAAAAACGTTTTTGCTCTTGTCTCTTTGATCTATTGAATTACAACATCGTCATACCTATTGTAGCAACAAGATATAGGTGACGAACAACATTATATATGAGCCAAATTTGAAGTGGTTATTTATCGTGTATTGCATTGATATGTGATACAAGGATTGAATTTAAACATTGAATGCTCTTATGCTTTATTGAAGAAGTGATATTAATCCTCGTCTATTTAGCCATCATTGACTTCGTCAATAATAGCATTGATCATGTGCTCATATATATATATTGAAGGATAGTCATTGATTTTATGAAGTACTAACCCACTGCAAGCACATACTCTAGTTTTCTTTGTCTTGTCTCGCAAACAGGTGCATCATCAATGGATATTTCTCCTTGACTATCTCATTTGGGCAGCAATCTGTGAAAGGGAACTTCTTTGACTTGGTCCATTACCCTTTATCCCTCCTTTAAACCAGATTGCTTAAGGACGTCTCCCTTGGACTAGCCCTCCTAAATAGAAAGAGCTCCCCATCGAGGTGACAGTGGGTGGGGAAGCTCCTGTTACGCCGGTTTCAAGCCCTGACTCAAGCTCTTTAGGCCTTTCCTACAAACCGTGCGATAACAGTGTCTCCTTCTCCAAACTTGCATCTTGATTTTGTGTAGCTGGGAGAGTGTGAGTGAGTGAACAAATGAGCTAAGGCACCTCCTATTTATAGTCTTCCAATCCTTCTATCTGGGCCGACTTCTCTTATGGGAAGGTGTCTTTTCATTATACTTTATTCTTTTGGGCCGACTTCTCTTCTAGGGTATTTCAACATCTGTCCAATGGATCTCTTGCTTCCAGAATCTTCTCTGTATCTAAGAAAGGTCATATAGGAGGGAAAGATCCTCCCACAGCTACCAAAACATCAACAATACGATCTCCACCCCAACCTTCACTGTAGCCTTCTCCTCCAAGGAATGAGGATTGTATCAGTGTACTATTCAAGGAGATAAGATCCATGATGAAGTCATTATAGAGAATTATTGATGCACTAAAAAATCAACTTAACATAGAGACTAGTGGCTATTCAATTAAAATCGATGGATCGATAATTCAACATGGGGATAATTTGTATAGAGAATTAGAAAAGGTAAAACTACTTGAGTTTGGCGTTATACCAATGGAGATATTGTAGAGGCATTATTGGAGGGAATGGTTATGTGCTTTTCACTAAATAAATATATTACTATTCTCAAAGCATGTACGGTGATCTTCTAGCTTAAAGGAAGTTCCTTATTATGGTGGAAGGCTTTGATGCCACAACTTGGCCTACATATTTCCATTGTAATTTGGGAAATATTTGAAGAACAATTTTAGGAATGTAACCTTTCAGAAGAAATTTTAGCAAGTCCATTGAATGATTTTAAATCATTGAGGAAATGGATCATAACTATACTAGAATAAGAGGTAATATTTATGGAATTGTTGAGGTCTACCCCTCATTTAAACAAAGAAAAGTTGAGAGTAAACAAATTTTTGTTTGTACTAAACCTTTCCATTAAGGTGAGAGACTTCATATTGATGCCCCACACTTTATTCAAGGTAGTTCAAATAGCAATGATTTAGAGGAAGAGATGATGAATAGAGGTTAGTTTAAACCACCTACAACTACAGTTGTTGGAGGGCCTAGATAGAGTCATTTAGTAGGAGGTGGTTCTAGATCATTTGTAGGGAATAAAGAAGAACCAAGAAGGAATGCTTTAGAGATTCAGAGACAACAAGCATAGAGATGGGGGGAATCTATTAGACCTCATATGTAATAAGGTTATGCACATACACAAAAAACATAAAAAGTTGTGTATCCACTTTCACTCGGAAGAGGATACAAAGGCAACCTCATAAGAGTGGGTGTTGGACATGCAAAGAGTCACATTTTTAGAGGGTTTTACCTGACGTAGACATAGAGGGTATTGACAAGAGAAGATTTTAAAAAAAATAGGGGATATGGGAAGGGATCATAAGATCCATGCACTGGTGAACAAACAAGTAGAGCATCAATAAATTGTACTAGAGACCATAGGTAAAATATATATAATAACTTTTTCTTTTATTAATTGATCTAGGAGCTACTAAAATTTTTGTTTCACCAAATGCATTTTCTAGATAATTTTTAATGGAATGTAGGAAGATTGGATTTAACTTAGTCAAAATGGGTTCAAGTACTAAACAAGGGGTAGGGAATTTGGTAAGGGATTGTGAACTTGACTTGGAAATATGTGTTACCCATATATTTTTGTGTACTTCCACCTTGGGAGTTTTTTATTTAATTATAGAATGGATTGGTTGGAAGTGCATGAGGCAATACTAGATTGTATGAGTAAATCACTTCATTTTGTAGATAATTTGGGACAAAGTAAAGTGTTCAAAGTGATGAAGAGAAAAGTATCCCTCATATTTATCTTGGCTTTAGAGCCAAAAATAAGTCTTAGAAAAGGTTGCAAGATGTATGTATTAGTATCTATGAACAAGAATGATGGTATAATGGATATAGAACAAATCTTGATGTTATATAAATTTCTTGATGTATTCATGAAAGAATTTCCTAGACTACTACCTAAGAGTGAGTTAGAGTTCACCATTGAACTCAAACTAGGAACAAAGCCTATTTCCAAGGCTATGTATTGTATGACTACCCCATAATTGCAAGAGTTGTAGATTCATCTCCAAGAGATTTTAGACTTGGGTTTGATTCAAATTAGCACACCACTATGGACAGAACTGGTGATATTTATAAGAAATAAATATGGATCATAGAGGCTTTGCATCAATTACAAACAATTAAACAAAGCCACTTTAGAAACCAATATATGTTACCTCAAATTGATGACCTCTTTGACTAGATGAAAGTGGCCATAATGTTTTCAAATATAGACTTGTGATCTAGATATCACCAATTGAGAATTAAGGAAGAAAATATCCGAAAAAAAAAGTGTGTTTATGAGATGCTTTGGACATTGTGAGTTTGTGGTGGTACCCTTTGGGTTGAGTGATTCCCTACTAGTATTTATGAGCTTAATTAATGGGGTATTATGAAAAAATCTTGATAAATTTGTACAAGTGTTTCTAGAAGATATTATAATATATTCATGAACAACAAAGGAGCATGAAGAACATTTTAGGTTAGTGTTTCAGTGTCATAGAGAGCATAATATATATTCCAATATTTTTAGGTGTTCATTCTTTCAATCTGAGATTCATATTTATGACATATTATTTCAGGAGAGGGGATGTTGTGGAGCCAATGAAGATAGAGGCCATTATGGATTGGCAAACACCTACCAATATGCATGAAGTACGTAGTTTTATGGGATTAACTAAGTATTATAGGATATTTTTATAACATTTTTAAAAGTAGCTAAACCCATTACAAAATTAAAAAAGAAGAATTGAGTTTTTATGGATAGAGGATTGTGAGCAAGCCTTCAATAATCTCAAGTAGTTATTGACATCAACTCCAGTATTGAAGGTACTTGATATGGAACGATATTTTCTAGTATCCACCGATGCTTCAAAGAAAGGATTAGGTGCATGATACAATATGGTAGAGTAATTTCATATGCCTTTAGGAAGCTCAAGCCACATGAAGATAACTATGCAACTCATGATTTAGAACTTGTTGTAGTAGTGCATGTATTAAGGCTTTAGAGACATTATTTGATGGGATATAAATATGAACTTAAGATTGATCACCATGGCCTTCAATATATTTTTACACGAGATCAATTGAATGCTAGATAACAACAATGGTATAAGCTTTTAAGTGAATATGAATTTGAAATAGCCTATGTTAAGGGAACCTTGAACAATGTGGCTAATGCTTTAAGTCATAGGCCTTTCATATTTTCAAACTTACCTCTAAATAATAATATTAGAGAAAAGTATATTAGGAATACAATAGAATGATAAATAGTATAAAGAACGAAGAATGGAATTAGAGAATGAAATAATGAGAATTCCAAGGTATGAGGGACATACCTTAGATGAAGATGGTTTGTTGATCTTTCATAGATGGATTTATGTATCATGTGATGAAGATATCTGAATTTAATATTAAGGGAGTCTCACAAATATGTACATACCACCCATCCTGGAGTGAAAAAGATGTATGCATATTTAAAACATTTATTATCTTGGGTAGGAATGAAGAAATATGTAGTAAGTTATGTGCTCAATACCTAGTATGCCAACAATTAAAGGTTGAGCATTAGCACCTAGTAGGATTACTACAACCACACATAATTCCTTAGTTTAAAATGCAAAGTAATATCGATATATTTTCATAGTAGGTTTTCCTATAACCTAAGAAGACATGATTATATCTTGGTAGTGGTGGATATTGTTAGTCCCTAAAGTTGCACTTGACTGTGAGAGGGAAAGCTAGGGCATCATCGGTTTATTGCAAAGTGTTTAGGAAGTTTTTATAATTTCTTTTTTTGAATAAGGTGGTTGAAAACTGGCTCAAGGTTATAACATAACATGAAAATCAAGATCAGAACATAGTATATCCCATTCACTGAGTAAAAGGTAGGCACATAGATGGATTAAACCAATAAGAAAAAGAGAAGATGAATCCTTCAAATTGTCAACTTCACATAAATTCTTGTCTCAGAATATCATAAAGAAACAAGAACATCAGCTTGAAATCAAAACTTGAAATTCATTCCCACAGCAAATTCTTTACTGTATTAATTAACAATCAAGAAACAAATGCATTGCAGTCTAAATAATGAATTCAAGTATGAAAAAATAAAAACATAGTAGAAAAGAGTGTCTAACCATCCATATGCCTTTACTATTAAGTGTCAAATAGAACATAAATGCCTTTACAAGGAGTTTCACAAAACAAGGCCTTTGGATCTCCAATTTTTCGACCTTAACAGAGTCTTTCCTTTGCCTATTTAAACTATCCACAAAACCCCCAATCCTATTTTCTAGAATGTTCTTAATGACTAGATCTAGATAGCATCTATCTATTAGGGGGGTTAGTTCAAAAAGAGAATTTACATTCCAAAAATAGATCATTACTCAACAGCTTAATATTGTATGATCTTGCCAGCATTACATTCGATTCTACAAAACAGGGATTAGTTTGATCTAGTCATACATTTCGAGGTCTTTGTATTTCACAGGCCAAAACGAATAGACATTGCCATATTTTCTGGAAAACATCAAAATTATGATTGTTACAATCATTGTGAAACTTTTAGAGTATGATAAAAACAGTAGCTTTGGCAGTTTTCTATTTGAGCTTTATGCCAATAGAGTCTGAAGTTGATTTCTCTTATTTCTTTGAGCAATCCCCTTTGCTCTTTTTTCTTCTTCTTGAAACCTGGAATTATTTCTTGTTGGCGAGCACTCCATTGTTCTATATGAGTCTTTTCTCTTTTCAACTGTCTCATTGTCTTCTAGAGTTCCTTGATCCTTTCTCTATCAGTTCTGAATTTGACCTTGAATTCGGGGAACTCTTCAAAAGGTGCAGGCTCATTCAGATTTATGGCAACCTTGGGTTCTCTCAATTTAACTTGGTATTTAGAAACCAATTCTGAGTTGTGTTCTTCCTTAGAACTTGTTGAATCCATGGCTTCTGGCATATATGATATGTGATCTGAATCTACAAGGTAACCCTTTTTATTTTCAGGGATCTCACTGATACCTTTAGCAATTTATTTAGCCTTTGCCAATCTGGTTGTAGCTCTTATGACAGGTCTTGTAGATGATGAAACAATATGTTTACCTCTTTTTGTTGGTTTCCTATGCAATGGAGGTATTTTTTCTTTTTTCCTAGTACTTGCTTCATCATCTTCAGAGTGATCTTCTATAACTATGACATTTTATTCTTTGATTGAGGGATTGAACATGGATTTGGACTTCAATTTGTATTTGTTGGTAGCCCTAGTAGAATTCCTTCTAGGGTTTTGAGACACAGACACACCTTTATTCTTTGTCCTTTTGACTGCAGCGCCCTTTTTACTGGTGGATGGTAGTTCATGTTGGTTGTAGTTTGAATATCAAAATATTCATCTAAATCTTCTTCCCCTTTAACATCTTTCTCTGAAAACATTTCGATTTTTGGATCCAACTTCGATATTTTACCTCTGTTATTCCTCATCGCCCTGATAGCAGGCATTTCTTCTTTGACAAGGGTTTCATCAATTGAAATATTTTGTTTATGTGTGACATTCCTTTTTCCTTTATTTTGTTTGTTGGACTGTGGGTTAGGGTTTAAAGATTGCATGAGCCAACTCTAAGGTTTATGTATTTCTCTCAAAGAAGACACAACTAAAGTCTTAATTAAGACTTGATGAAACAGACTTCTCTTTGCATTGGAGGAGAGTGACTGTACTCTTTTTGACATCTTTGTCAAGATTTTGAGTAGAAAGTAAGGCATATTTAAAGGATACTCGCCATTCAGATGCATTAATAACCTAATGTTGTAGATATATATTAGTGATAATCTACTTTCGCAGGTGATATACCTATGGATAACGATCAGAGCAATCTGCCATTTTGGTATGATCCAGCTGTGAGGAACTCCCTTTCTCCAATTTGGATTTTTCTTATTTGGAAGCAAGAATTGATTAACAAACTCTGTAACCACATGCTCCTTCTTCCAACATCATTCTCCTCCAACCACCAATCTGCAAGCTTTGGCAATTGTTTGTTCTATCACCAGCATCAACAGCTTCCCGATCTCCACTTTGTAACCATCAAAGTTCAATGAAAACTCCATAGAGACATGTTCGTCGTGACCTTGGAAAGTGGTAAGGAATTCGAACCAACCAGCATCTCTGAACCTTTGAGCCATCTGAGGATAAGCTTCAAGGAGTTCAGCACCCTCGGGTTCTAATCTGACCACTTGTTCGCTCCTCTTAGGCGCCATCGGAACACGTTGCTACAACTGGCACTGCTCGGATTCTAAATATGCTACCTACAATTGGTTAATATATAACTGTTTCCCTAAGAAAACATATGCGCTTAAAATTAAGCAAAATCATTACGATGAGTGACAGTTTCAAATCATAATCTTTGAGAATTGAACGGTTTGAAAAGATTCCTTTGTAGGTAAAGAGAAGTTCGATCATGTAAAGGTTTGAATCATCAAATGATTCGAGAACCATCGTGGGACACATGTGAACTCTTAGTCCTCGATATGGGTAATCATAACGGAATCTGTGTGGCGAGTGCATATTAAGGCATGATTATATTTGCGCTACGGGAATAATGTTATTCCAGTAGCACTATTAATGACTTGGCAGAATTTTGAATTTGCAAGATTCAAATAGGCATATGAAGTGACACATCATTCAAAACCATGTTTTAAAACTCCAAACTTAAAGAAATTATCCAAAAATCTAAAACGCAAACCATAACAAGTTGAAAGCAATGATTTAAATCAAATGGAAACAAATAATGAAGTGCAGGTAAGAGGGGTTTAGGATTAGGATTTCTCACTAGATCAAAAGAAAAATTAGAGACTAAAAGATAACTTGACGAAGATGTTGGAAATATTGTTGTCATTGATGTCAAAGATAGGGGAGACTACATATGCCTTAGATAAATATTGAAAGATGGAGATTGTTGAAAACATTTTTTTTGGATTTTTGATGCTCAGTTTGGATACCCTATATGTGAAGTCCATTTTACTCTGAATACCTAGCTCAAATGGGAGTATAGGATATATGGTTGAAAATATTATTTCGAGACATTTCTAACGGTATATGGAACTCCCTATAACTCCATAGGAATGTGGAGATATGAAAAAGTATGGCAGGTCAACCCAACCATAAAGTATAGGTTGACCCAACCAGTTTTACAAGTCAATCCCATAAGTGAATGAAGAAACACTATAAATACAAGATATATGTGTGCATTTGAATAGAATCCAAGCAATAAGAGCAAGTACAAGTGCACATAAGAGATTTGAGGTGTGCAAGAGGAGTAGGGGAGTATTCTTGGGGTTTAAAGGTGCACAAGAGGAGTTTTCTTGGATTTTTAAGGATGCACTATAAAGGACTAAGGTCTATAATGTTGCAACAAGCATTGTTTTGAGGATGTGATGTTTCAATCTAGAATTATATTCTAGGAATGATGCTATGAGGTTTGTTGGGCCATGAAGGCTAAATACAACTAGGGTTTGAATCTATGTTTGGGGTATGAAGCAAGGTGAGGTGTTGGAGCAAGAATTTTAAGAGTGTGACAATGTTGTGAAATGTGAAATGCATGAAGTATGAATCATGTAGGTCAATTCAGAAGTACCCTGTGTATGGAGATATTAGATTGGTTCCTATACAAGTCTTACTGAGTTGGTGCTTAGCTGAGGAGATTGGTGTCTCTAGTAGGTTGATTCCTACACAATATCCTACTAAGTTGGTGCTCAGCTGAAGAGATTAGTGTCTCTAGTAGGTTTATGCCTACAAGATTTGTAACAATAGGTTGGTTCCCATAGACATTTATAAAGATAAGTTTTTGTGGTTTCCTCCCACAAGGATTTCCAAATTAAACTCTACATATTGTGATTTGAGTTTACATGCATTTATTGTTTTAAATCTTATGAATGATTGATGAATGTTCATTTAAAGTAAAAATTATCTTACACTTATTCACCCTCGCCACCCCCCCCCACTCTCAATATAATCATAAGTTCAACAATTGATATCAGAGCAGGTTCCTTTGGAAACAGTCTAACCGTTGGAAGGAAGATCTTAGGAGAACACATGGCTAGCCAAGAAGGTTTCTCCATAAACATGGCTCTGTTGTTTGACAAAGAATAAAGTGATGGATATGTTTATGATATTAACAAAGAATAATTCCTCTTCATGGCCATGGATACAAAGTCTAATAATACATAAAATGAAGACAATAAGAAATAAAAAGCATATTAAGAAGAAGAAGGCATTGATGGGGAATTAAATCTTGAAGCATAACTCATTAGTGTCTTAGAAGAAATAGATATACTTAGGGGAAATAATAAAAAGTGGAAAGACGAATTATAGAAATATGAAAATAAGGATCACGATATTGATGAAACCAAAAAATAACTATCATCCCGAAGAATCAACTAGAAGTGGAAAAAAGGATAGAAGAAGTGGTGAGAATCCAGCTGAAAGAAAATGAAGAAAATTGCGAGAAGCTAGAGTCTAAAATTGTTTCCTTGAGAAAGGAACTAGAGAAAACAACTAATCAATTGAGTAGAAGCTTGAAGTTTGGAAAAAGTACTAAAATATTAGATAATATTCTCAGTCACCAAAGGTCACCATTCATCAAGATAGGTCTTAAATATGACAAAAAAAAATACCCCTCAGGGTGATGCAAGAACTAAGGTCACAAATCCATCAAGAAAGGAAAATGAATAAAATCATAAAAGCTATGCTAATATTCTCAAAGGATCCATCAACAATGGAAGCAGTGGCATAAAAGGAAATTATGACTAGCAGAAACCTTATTCTTCTCACAAGAACAACAAGAATGAGTTCATAAGAGTTGTTCCACTAAGAAGGTCATTCACAACCCGGTACCAAAATATCTTTCTTGGCTATTGTTTTTCTTGAAACAATTTTGGTCATAAAGCATTAGATTGTGGAGCTTATGTAAGAAGTGATCATATTATATGTAGAAATAGAGGTTCTTATAAGACCTCAAAAAATGATTATGTGAGCAAAAAAAACAGAAGTTCTCATGGGTTTGTTGATAGAAACTATAATTCATTTTCTCCCCTATTTGATTACAATATTGAATGTTATAAGTGGAATAACTATGAGCACATAGAACATGACTGTAGAAGCAGGTTAATAAAGTCTCCTAAACAAAACAAGGAAGAATATGTTCTTACCAATCATAGAGAAGAATACACAAAGGTGTGGAAAAGGAAGAAAGAAGAACCAAAGAAGGAAGAATGTGGACTTGCATGTATGCTCAAGACAAAGGAATCCAACGATACATTGATACTAGATGTCAAAACACATGCCAGAGGATCATAACAAATTTCTCACCCCGGAGGAATAAAAATGAGGAAGTGTTACCTTTGGGGATAATACTTCTGCAAGGATAGTTGGAAAAGGTATTGTTAGTATTGATAATAGAAAGACTAAAACATAGAATGTCTTGTATGTTGAAGGGTTAAAACAAAATCTTCTAAGTGTCAGTCAAATGTGTGATCAAGGTTACAACCTCACATTTGAATCTAAAGGATGTGAGATAAGGAAAGTAAGTTTGGGAAGATTATTGGAAAATGCAAATAGAACCTAGAGAAATGTATACATTCTCGATGAAGTCAAAGGAGAAAAATTTTGTATGGGACAAGTAAACGAAAATTTGGTTATGGCATAGAAGGATGGGTCATATAAACTTTGTCAATCTAGAAAAACTTAGCAAGACACAAGTAGTAAGAGATATGCCAAGGATCTCAAAACCTATCGACACTATTTGCAATCCATGTCAGCATGGGAAGAAGACGAGAGTTAGTTTCAAAACAAAAGAGTACTCAACATCAAAGCCATTGGAACTTGTACACACAAACCTCTGCGCGCCAGCAAGAACACAAAATTTAAAAGGTGAGAGTTATTTTATGTTGCATATTGATGATTACACAAGAATGACATGGGTTACATTTCTTAAAGAAAAATCTAAAGATTTTGAGAAGTTTAAATCTTTCAAAGCCCTTGTTGAAAATGAGACTAATTTAACAATCAAGTGCTTAATATTAGACAAAGGAGGTGAGTTTACCTATTACGAATTTGAGGAATTATATGAGAATCATGGAATCAAGAGACATTTTTTAGTAGGAAGGATTGTTGGAAGATTGATTGTTGTCATTGATGTCAACCCTAGTCATGGGTTTTGGACCGCAAGATTGATAAAGGTATTTGGACATGAAGGAAAATGCACATGCATATACAACACCCATGAATGGATAGTATACATCATGTTG
>SNQJ01S0000048.1:74289-89860 GCA_010110895.2 Picea sitchensis
TAGACGCTTAATCCTAACCCTAACCTAGCCAATCCCCTAAAGGAGTAATGTCTGTTTACAGACAAGTAAAGAAAACTTATGCCTAACCCTGTTTCTAGTTTGAGTAGCACCAATTTGAAACATCCTGGAACTCACCCTGATAACTTTGGTTGATGCAGGTTAAAGCATACGGGATGGTCAAGACCCGAGGGAGTCGAGGCAGGGGAGCTCAATGGTGGAACATCATCAAACGTTGGGAGGAGGTAGGCTTCTTTCTTATCTCGCTTGCACATTGCTTATATAGCATATGTTGGAATTGAGTAGATTTCTGTAGTCATACCTGTTTGTTGTGGTTTACCCTGGCCATAAACAGTTTTTCCCTCGTAACAGGGGGGTTGGAGGGATGGAAATGCTAGCAAGGAAGTCATATCTAGAGAGAGGGGGGGGAGTATGGAGGCAGAGAGGAAGGGATCCAACCATAAACAAGTATGCGGAAGAAGAAAAGGAAAAATTGAAAGAGAGTTTGAATTAATAGAAGAGATGCCTTCTCCTACTCTTGAGGGCAGGGAGATGTTGATGTCTTGACTGGAGCCTCCCTTGCCACTATATTCCACATGTGCTTCATGAGAAGAGGGAGTGACTCGAGCTGAGGAATAAGGCATAGTTTTTTACGAGATAACCTATGAGGAGATTTTTTATTTCCGCAAACATTGTTTCTTCCTCTGATATTTTCCATAGTATTTGTAAATGTGATGATAAGAGTGACATCTCTCGCAACGAAAAGGAATTTTGTAACACACCCACGACGGGGCATAAAAAAAATTATATTCTTAAAGGACAGATTCTCCATTCATGGTTTCTAATTTTGAAAGTCGGGGAACTAGTTCGACCCCCCAGTCAAGGATCTCTGATTATGAAGCCAAATGACTCTCTGAGACCCTGATGGTCTCGCTCTGTAAATAAACATAGACCCTTTCGAATTTCGGGTACAGGTTTAATGGTACCCGCGACCTTCCCTTCGTGCTTGGGGAATTTATGAGTTTTTGCGCTAGCCCTTTTCTAATAAGCCCCTCCTTGAGGTGACCTTGGGCGATAACCTCACGCAAACACACAATTGCGGTCGTGGCCAAAGGTGGTTTGAAACCAAACTACCTTTCGGCCCGCAATTATCCTTGAGCCTCCATGTGTCCTTTCTTCAAAAACGTGGTTTGAATTGCAGGCCGCCCTCCACTTTTTAAATTTCGCGCATCTCCAATCCCCGCAATGTTACGGGACCGTCGATCTCACAATATTGATGGTGCCCCTAAACTGATAGCTTAGATCTATCCCTTTCAAAGTTGTGGATCAGTTCTGACCTCTTGCAAATCAACGGTTGTGATTTGTTTTGGAATTTTGGACTTTGGAATTCTCAAGTCTCAATCTTTCCTTTCTTTCGTATGTCAATTTTCCGGAGTCGACGATTTGCGGACACCTGTCCTTCTCAATCAGTGGATCTTCCTCTACTTCATGGGTTTGACCTTTCAACTAGATCAATGGTCCTGCGGCCCTTTTCTTGATCAACGGTCGTGATTTCTTTTGGGTCTCCAGACTTCTGAGATCTCAAATCTCAAACTTCACTTCCCCTCGAAGTAAGTGGGTTCCTGGCGCATGTCCACTTGAATCATACGGTTGAGGATTGCTTCGGGTCTTTACCCAAAATCTACATATTTATACCACCTATCCTCTTGATCTGATGGCTATGAATTACTTCAGGACTTTATCCGGAATACATTGATCTACGCCATGTCTCTTCTGCATCTAACAGTCCAGAGAACTTCGAATCTTCGGTCATTCGGCGCTTCGGCTCTTTGGGAGTTTCAAACTCTTATGCACCCATTTATCTGGAGTTATTTTACCCAAAATACACGTATCCCCTTGGGGATCAACGACCAGGATTTACTTCGGTTGTTTGTCCTCCTCCTTGTCCACAAACCTCTAAAGTTATGTATCTTACGTCACGTGTCCTCTGAATCCAATGGCTCAAGGTCACTTCTCACTTCACCTCTTGTGAAGTTTAGATTTCTCTCCCACAATTATTTCAATGTCTGAATCCTCGAACTCTCGGATCTGTTGCCACCTGTCAACCTTGGCTATGGACAGTTCCAACTGGTTTTGGAACTTTGACACTTCGCAAGTCCACTCTTCTGTGCACTTTCAAAGGATTTAGGCCTCATGCACTTTCCTTGGGATCCAACGGTTGTTGGTCCTCACGCTCAGATCTAACAGCTGAGATCCGATCTCTTCCTGCACGTACACCTTCTTCCCTGAATTGGAATATTCCAAACGTTTCAAAGGCCTCGACCTTTGATCCTTCTGCAAGGCCTTGATTTTGGGTCTCGTCTGCGTTTCTGAAAATGCTATCTCTCCTGAGCTTCTGAACTTGGGATAAGTCTGACTCGTGTATACTCCTTGCACCATCCCCTCTTATCTTCTCGAACTTTCTCATTCTCCCAAGGAATTCTACCCTTCTACGTCTTCCAAAGGATTGTCTTTCAACACTCCGTCCAATTGTTGGCCTGGTGTATTCCTTGCACAGGTCTTCTTCCAAAGTGTTTGGAAAGTCAGTGAGTGTATGAATCGATCCGACGATAGGGATGTCCTTTTCTCTCATTAAACGGTTCACATCCATCCCCTCTGTCAGATTCTTAAGTCATCTATAGTTCTTGTTACTCCGGTAGTTCGGGTAACTTGACTATCGTGAAATTTGACCTCCCAGAGCTTCGAGCTCCCGAGATTTTGAAACCTTCAAAAGCTAAATCCATGAACTCAAATCTTATGGATCGGACGGTCAAGGGGAGTCTCATAGGATCCATAGATCTATGGTCTAGGTCGACTTTCCGGCTTCGGCTTTCGGAGGTTTAGTCACACCAACGTGCGATTCTCCCGTCACGCGAACTCCGAACTCACAGATTCGATGGTCAAGGTGGGTCCTGATAGATCCTTGGATCTACTGCCTAGATCCCATCGTGACTTCAATTTTCTTACTTCAAAGGATTTATCCCCTTCACGATGATTAACCACATTCGTTGAACTTGTGAAGGTTGAAGGAGTCGAGGCGTTAACGTCTGCACTCCTTCTTCAAATCTAATGGTCTTGACAGACCTCGGATCCTCCCGAACGGGTCTCATCCGTTCATCTTCCAAATAAAAGGATATTCCCTTTCGATACTTGAATATCACTATCCTTCCTAAGCTTCGTCAATTATGAAGGACTTAAGAGTGTTGCACTCTTTCTCCTGGACTTAACACTTAGAAGGATCTTTTGCGCAACTCTTGTGCTCCTTCATCAAGTCTAGAACTTAAGTGGTTCTTGGTATCTGCTTTCCTCGCAGAGAGCATGTGCATATTTTCACTACCTCTCCTGAGCTTAACAAACTTCGTCCTCCAAGGGACTCAGAATGACTAGGAGGGTCGACATGCATACATGAAACTGTACCTAAGGTCGACGAACTCACAGTTCATGGCTCTAGCTTAAGCCACCACAGAGCATAAGCATTTACGAATACACAATATGTCTAATCCATACTTGCTTGAATACACAATTTAAACAAGAATAAAGAGATACAGTATAACCATTAATTAAACATACACATCCCTGGTTCATTCACAGTATATCCCATTTCATTACATAATTACAACTTAATTTCACAGGGTATGAGAATGCTTATCTATTACAATTTGCATCCAACCAAATGACCGTGGGTGTGCGCCTGTCCACCCAACCATAGGCTCAGAGGCATTCATTCTTAGCACTCTTTCCACCCCCATGCCAAGCCATGATATCACTAGGGAATTTACGCCATCTCTCAGAGAAACTCTCTCTGTCACAGCGACTCTGCTAGGTTTATCAGATGCTTCCTCAGCATCAAGCTCGTGTTCGGGTCCTTCAGGTCGTGTTCTTGGCACTTCCTTTGGGTTTTCACATCTCCCTTATGAGCTTGTGCTCTCGTCTCCTATGTCTCATCTCTTGTTGTGTCTTTGTATGTATCTTACCTTCCCTCCTCTGGAAGGTTTCCGACCTATCTTATTCCTTCTATCAGAAGAAAGCTCGGGTCTACAGTTCTCTGTGGTACTTTGAGATGACATCCTGCAGTTAGACCATGCTTCCATTCATGGGGGTGGTTGATAATTCAACCACTGGTCCTTTATTCATTAACTGATTTCTTTCCTCTATAGATATCATGGCTCGTACTTCAAGGCTTCACCCCCCAACAGTCAGTTATGGGTAGTTTAACAATAATACATTTACATTGTCCACATGTTGTATCATGGTAATCCTATTTTATGATTAGTTACAAGTTGGGGGAAATAGGGGTGTTACAATTCCCTCCCCCTTAAAGGAACACCGTCCTCGGTGTTGTTTCTCAAAAACACTTGTCATGCCTTTCTCATTCAGTTGTTTTAGAAATCTTGATCCTTCTTCCTCGGTGAGGTCCTTTTTCAAACCTTAAATCTTGGTCACCTGCTTTCAATAATTCTTGGACAATAAGCACGTTAATCATAGTCTTATGTGAAAACATTGCATAAAATTTCTAGGAAAAAATTCATAATCTTAGCACAATAATTATCTATGCAATTTTGTGGATTTGTATCCACGTGGTTGTTTTGTTATACAGGTTCATTGTTTTTCCTTGACATACCCATTGGGTACATTAGCCCCATCAATAGTTTACAAGAACTATCAAGGTTTCATCTTCCTTGTGGTCACTCACCCTCCAGGCTCAGCCTCAAGCATCCCCTTCTCTTCTATACAGTCCCTCGGGTGATCCATCTTGCCTTGCCAAGGTTTTCTCACACAGGAAGAACCACCCATCATGTGCATGATCCAAATCAATAGTTTACAAGAACTATTAAGGTCTCCTCTTCCTTACAGTCACTCATCCTCCAGGCCTAGGCTCAGGCATCCCCTTCTCTGCTATACAGTCCCTTGGGTGATCCATCTTGCCTTGCCAAGGTTTTCTCGCACAAGAAGAATTCCAGAGACTCTATCGAGTCTTATAGTCGAGGCGTCCCTTGGAATTTATCTGTTGAGGCGTCCCTTCATCTTGTGTTACCTCAACATAATATATTCTAGGAAATCATGGCTTACCACGGGGTTCTCATGGCTCAGCAGTAGCCATTTTTCATGCTTTTACAGCTTGACAGCGTTTCGACTCAGCTAAAGTTAGGGACGAAGGTTACTCTCCTTCTCCTGGCACATAAATAGTTAGGGACGAAGGTTACTCTCCTTCTCCCGACTCAATCATAGATAGGGACGAAGGTTACTCTCCTTTTCCTAAGTCAGTCTCTATTTCATGCAATCGAATTATACTCATTCTCACAATTCTCCCTCCAACCCGAGAGCTCGGTTTCTCGTCTCTGCACTCTTTGCAGATCTTTGCCTTTCACCTGTATCACAGGTATACATAAATTCATGAGACATCATAAATTTATAAATTCAAAAATTTTCTTGTAAATATGTCATCCATAGATTTCCAAATTCCACATTTTGTTTTCATATTTGTTTTGCACAAGAACCACATTCATAATTATGGCACTTTTCTTCCTATAGCGGTTTGGCTCAGTAGGCAATTGATCTTCCTTATGGGCTTACAACTGTAACACCACTTTTTCGGATAACAAACTTCGCGGAAATATAACACCCACTCTAGATTATAAAACAACATGCATTTAAGCAAATGAAACACATTTAAACTCAGAGTAAGTCATATACATCATTGTTATCATAATTTTAAGAATGACATTAACCATAATTCATCTTCACAACAGAATACATGATAAAATATAAGCATCATAGGCATGCAAAACATAACATTTAACATAAGCTGATACTTATCTTGAAACTGAGGTAATTCCACCAACCAGGTGCAAGCCTTCCATGAACCTCCCAGCCTTAGACCGCATTGCTCGTCAGCTCAGCAGTAGGTCACCCCCGAGCTAGGACTAAGCTCCACCCCAAGGCAAGGAATCCTAGGCTAGGCTGAGGTTACAGGGAAAACACACAGTCACGAGGAAGGAATTCTCTTCCAAGAACCACTCACGCTCATTGTCCACGGACCCTCATTCCCCACATGCCTGTTCCACCCTAGGAGTATACACCTTCTCTGTCACATGGACAGTCCTTCGGCTGCTAACCTCCCTTGCCTTGGGTTACAGCAACAGACCGGATCGAAAGTCTCCGGGCTCTGTGGCAGCTACAGGGTTCATTCCAAGAGTCCTCTCCTTCCTCTGCGCACTCTCTCACCTAGAGAGAGACGCTCACAGGCCAAACCACATGTTCATCCAACCTCAAACACCCCTCTCGCCTAGAGAGAGTGTTTCACAATTGGTCACAAGCCATACACAGTCCCACACTGCACAGTTGCAATTACCCACGGAAATACAGACACCGGCTTCCTCAAAACGGGTTCAAAAATGGCAAAATGGTCTCATGGTCACGGCTTCAGGACAGAGGCTTCACGCACAAGTTCCATTTCGGATAGAGGATGCACACGGATTCCCAGACACCACACAGGCTTTTCGGTTCAGAACAGAGGTGAATCTGGCTCTTTTGGAATCTATCACAGGCTTCTGGTTCAATACGGAGGTATACACGAGTTTTCTCAGAGCCAGACACAGGCTTTTCGGATCACAGAGATGCACGAAGGTTCTCTGCAAAACTTGGGACCGTTCTACTTCTCAGAGCCCGTACACGCTCAGGCTGTCTGATCGAATGAGAGCAGGGGGGGCCTCTCAAAGCCCACCTTGGTCGTTTTATTCGCATGCACCAGGGTTGACACTTGTCACCCTGGGAACTGCATGCGTTCCACCAGCATGCATGCCTTTCTCATGGTTAGGAACTTAGGATAAAACATGAAATGCTCATGCCTTTTTGAAATAATATTAAAATGGTATTCCCAAGGCTGAAGCCCACTAGGCTTAACACTTAGCCCCTTTTCCCACCTTCCAGCCCCTAATCCCTTGTCTTCTCTGTGGAAGCTCAGTCCCCCTTCACTCATTCATCGTGGTTGGTCAACACCTGGCGGTGTTTACAATTTTTTATGATTACATATACAACAGCAGGCTCCTGGCCTTCAACACTTAATCTCCCTGGCCTAACAAACACAGAAGCCACCAGCTTATAAAAACTTAGCTCACCAGCCTATAAAACATAATTACAATTCCTTTCAGAACATGATTTACGACAGGGCTCGGCCTTGGGGACACTACAACCCCCTCCCCTTATTTCTGCACTGTCCTCAGTGCAACTTACACTGTCTCTGCAAGCCTTTCAAAATTTTCAAAAAGATGCAGGTACTCTGCCCACATAGCATCTTCATGCTCCCATGTCACGTCCTCAGGACCGTACTAGGTCCACTGGACCTTTACAAGCTCTATAGCTCAATTTCGGAGTTGTTTTCTTTTCATGTCCAATATGCGCACAGGATGCACTTGCAAGACACCCTCTGGTTCCACCTGAATCACATTCCAATCGATAACATGATTAGCATCAGGTACATATTTCTTAAGCAGTGAAACATGAAACACATTATGTATAGTCATAGATGCAGGTAATGCAAGCATGTATGCAACTGGCCCAATCCTTTCCAGGATCTCAAATGGCCCACAAAATCTTGCTGCCAATTTGGCGCAACTTCCCAACTTCAGGGAACTCTTGTTAGCCTTCACTTTCAGGAAAACATGGTCACCCACTTTGAATTCTCTATGGGTTTTGTTACTGTCAGTGTAACTTTTCTGCCTATCCTGGGCAGCTTTCAAATTCCATTTAATCCTTATCATTTGGTCTTCCATCTCTTTGAGCAGCTCAAGCCCAATCACTGCTCTGTCAGCTGGATTATCCCAACTTACTGGTGTGTTGCACTTTCTTCCATAAAGTGCTTCGAATGGGCTCATCTTCAACAATGTATGATACCCATTATTGTAGGCGAATTCTACTAAATGCAGGTAGTCTTCCCACCTTGATGGTTTATCCATCACATACATTCTCAGTATGTCTTCTATTACTCTGTTCACCCTTTCTGTCTGACCATCAGACTTGGGATGATACGTTGTACTAAAGTTCAGATTCATTCCGAATCCCTTGAACAGTCCTTTCCAGAAATTTGAAGTGAATTTCGGGTCCCTATCAGACACAATTGTCTTAGGAATTCCATGCAAGCATTCCACTTCTTTTAAGAAGATATCAACAACATCTGTTGCCCTGTGAGTGGTTTTCAATGGAATGAAATGGGCATCTTTTGTAAGCTTGTCCACCACCACCAAGATTGAATCATGTTGCTTGCTTGTTCTGGGCAATCCTATGATAAAATCCATTGTCACCACATCCCATTTCCACTCAGGAATGGGTAAAGGCTGCAGCAACCCTGCTGGGTGCCTGTGCTCAACCTTAACCTTCTGGCACTCCATACATATGGCGATGTATTCAGTGATTTCTTTCTTCATACCCAGCCAAAAATAATGGCTTTTTACTGCTGCCACGGTCTTTTGATATCCAAGATGTCCAGCATAAGCCACGTTATGAATTTCTTTTAGAATTGTCAGCTTCAATTCTTGGACATTGGGTACATACACTCTGCTTTTATACAGAAGTAAGCCATCAGTTCCCAAGGTGTAACTTTCCTTGGTCTTTGGTCTCTCACGCTGTTGTAGCTTTGCTACTAAACCTCTGTACTGCAAATTAGCATTTGCAGCTTCCAAAATTCTATCTTTAATCTCAATCCTGTACATGCTAATGGTTGTAGCATGTAATTCGTGCACTTTTCTGTTGAGTGCATCAACCACCTTATTTTCTTTCCCTTTGATATGCTTGATATCAAAGTCATATTCGCACAGAAACTCCGGCCATTTGATTTGCCTGGCATTTAAATTCGGCTGATCAAATAAATACTTTAGACCGTTGTGGTCTGTTCTCAAATTGAATCTCTTGGCCATGAGGTAATGTCTCCATTTCCTCAAGGTGTGGACGATTACTGCCAACTCTAAATCATGAGTGGCATAATTCCTCTCATGCTCCTTCAACTTTCAGGATTCATAACAAACTACAAATCCCTCTTGGCTGAGAACTCCTCCCAGTCCCTCCTTACACGCATATGTGCACACTACGTAATCCTTATTTGGATCTGCAATATTCAAGATTGGAGCGTTGGTTAGCAGCTGCTTCAATCGCTGGAAGATGCTCTCACATTCTCCAGTCCACTGGAACTTCTTCTCCTTCCTTTGCAAGGAAGTGATAGAATGAGCTATCTTTGAGAATCTGGCTATAAACCTTCTGTAGTAGCCTGCCAGACCCATAAAAGATCTAACTTCTGCCACATTCCTTGGCGCTAACCATTCTCGGATGGCCTCGACCTTTTCAGGATCCACAGTGATCCCTTCTTCAAATATAATGTGTCCCAAGTAATGAATCTGCCTTTGATAAAATGAGCACTTGTTCAGCCTGGTGTACAGCTGGTGTTCTCTCAACACCTGCAACACCATTCTCAGGTGTTTCTCATTCTCTTCCTTTGACTTGGAATACACCAAGATGTCGTCCAGGAAGACTATGACAAACTTGTCCAAATAGTCTCGGAACACACCATTCATTAAGCACATGAAAACAAGAAGTGTGTTTTCCAGTCCAAATGGCACCACCATGAACTCATAATGACCGTACCTTGTTCTAAAGGAAGTCTTGTTGATGTCCTCATCATTTATTCTCATTTGGTGATATCCTGATTTGAGATCTATTTTTGAAAATATTTTCGCATCCTTCAACTGATCAAAAAGATCATCGATCCTTGGCAGAGGATACTTGTTCTTGACAGTTACCTTATTCAACTGTTGGAAATCAATGCACGGCCTCAACGTCCCATCTTTCTTCTTCACAAATAGGACCGGGGCTCCCCAAGGTGACACGTTGGGGCGAATGTATCCCTTCTTTAGTAGCTATTCGAGTTGCAATTGCAACTCTTTCAGCTCTGGCATACTCATTCTATAAGGAGCCTTTGAAACTGACGCTGCTCCAAGCATCAAATTTATATAAAAATCGATGTCCCTCTTCAGAGGTAGTCCAGGTATCTCCTGAAATACGTCCTTGAACTCTTTGAGTACCTCGTGGTCTTCTAGATTCGAGACTACATCTCGGGATGCTTCTTCCACCTGAGCTGCAAATAATTGACAGCCTTTCCGGTAACATTTCTTCAGTTGCATGGCTGAGATTTCCCTAATAGCCATGGCTCTGGGAATTCCTTGGACTGTTACCTGATTTCCCTCTTCATTCAGGCATGTAAACCTCTTGTTACGGCAATCCAGAAGGGCATGGTGTTGGTCCAACCAGTCCATCCCAATTAAGCAATTGTATGAGCCTAAAGGCAGAATGTTCAATTCAGCCTTAGTGCTCATTCCTTTCATGTCTACTGAATAGGACTTAACCAATTCAGTGACCTTCCTTTTGGTTCATGTGGCCAACTTCACTAGCCAAGACTTTTCATGTTTGCTTCTTGTTAAATGCAAACTTTCCACCACTCTAGGATCTATATAACTATGGCTAGCCCCTGAATCAATTAAAATAACAAGTGGTCGTTTGTTGATCGTACCTTCCACTTCAATCATGTGTGATTGAAATTATCCTTTCTTGTTGTCCAGGGCTACGTAGATCCTCGGCATTTTGTTGCCCATATCCTCCATTGTTTCAGCTTGCTGAACAGTATGGACAGTTCTAGCTTTATATTTTCTGTGGGGGCAGTCTTTGTACCTATGATTCCCTTTACAGCCCCAACACTCCATAGGTGGCGGTCTTGGCGTCTGCTCACTCCCTTCAACTTTCCTGGGCTCTCTAAAAGATGACTGTCCCCAAGGACTATTCCTGAAAAAGGGAGGCATGTTTCCCTTCTGCCTCTGTTCTTTCTTAAACCTCTTATGGTCATCCCAAGCCTTCTGAAAGGTAGGCTTTTCTCTTTGTTGTTCGTATAAGCATTTCTCCCTTCTTATGGTTTCTTCCATGGTCTTAGGATCGTCATATTGAATCTTGTCACCAATGGAAGGTGGAAGTCCACTCAGATACCTCTGAATTTTGACAGCCTCATCTTTGATGAACGGAACATACTTCAGTAGTTCCAGAAAACTTCGTTCATACTCATCAATGGTCATNTCATGTGGCCAACTTCACTAGCCAAGACTTTTCATGTTTGCTTCTTGTTAAATGCAAACTTTCCACCACTCTAGGATCTATATAACTATGGCTAGCCCCTGAATCAATTAAAATAACAAGTGGTCGTTTGTTGATCGTACCTTCCACTTCAATCATGTGTGATTGAAATTATCCTTTCTTGTTGTCCAGGGCTACGTAGATCCTCGGCATTTTGTTGCCCATATCCTCCATTGTTTCAGCTTGCTGAACAGTATGGACAGTTCTAGCTTTATATTTTCTGTGGGGGCAGTCTTTGTACCTATGATTCCCTTTACAGCCCCAACACTCCATAGGTGGCGGTCTTGGCGTCTGCTCACTCCCTTCAACTTTCCTGGGCTCTCTAAAAGATGACTGTCCCCAAGGACTATTCCTGAAAAAGGGAGGCATGTTTCCCTTCTGCCTCTGTTCTTTCTTAAACCTCTTATGGTCATCCCAAGCCTTCTGAAAGGTAGGCTTTTCTCTTTGTTGTTCGTATAAGCATTTCTCCCTTCTTATGGTTTCTTCCATGGTCTTAGGATCGTCATATTGAATCTTGTCACCAATGGAAGGTGGAAGTCCACTCAGATACCTCTGAATTTTGACAGCCTCATCTTTGATGAACGGAACATACTTCAGTAGTTCCAGAAAACTTCGTTCATACTCATCAATGGTCATGTTGCCCAACTTGAGTTCAAATAACTCCTTCATCTTTCTGTCATAGTATCTTTTGGTCAGGTATTTCTTCTCGAAATACCTCTTAAACTCCTTCCACGTGACCTCTTTCTCTCTGATGTGTTGCACCTGCACCAACTGATCCCACCACATGGATGCTTTTCCTTTCAGCTGGTACATTGCAATTCTTCCTTCTGCATGGGCAGAATAATTCTGCAGTTGGAAGTATTTCTTCATACCCAGCAACCATGTTTCGGCATCTTCTTCCTTCTTATGTTCACCATCAAATGTAGGCAGTTTAATCTTGTTGATTTCCCCTTTCAATTCATTCCTTCCAGTTTTTTGGTGTTTTCTGGTAGGGGACGGGCTTGAACTACAGTGTGTCGCCTTGCCAGAATGCTTTGAGGAGAGACGGTAATGTCTTCTACCACTCCTCAATCTTCTTCTCCTCTCAGGGGTTCTGACACTTCTTGATATGCTTGTGTCACTCTCTTTTTCCAATTTCTTTTCTATTCTTTCCAGGCTCTTCAACATTTTTAAGTTGAATTCACCCTGCCAATCCCTGATTTTCATGAGCTTTCGGCTATCATCTAGGAAAGCCTAGGCATCTTTCTACAATCTTTCAATGAGTTTCATCATATGTTCTTCCTTATCTGTCTCTTTTCCGTGCCCATTAGAGTTTGTTCCTTCGACTCCCAGGTTGACATTCCTTCCTACCCTTTCGTCCTCTGTTTCGGAGGCAATCTGCACCTCTTTCAATTCCATACTCAGCGTCAGTTTTCGGTTGTCCTGACACTCGTTGAACTCTGCACACATGACATGCATCCAACCGAAGTTTTTCAGGCCTTAACCCTTCAAGAAAACTTACAACATTCATAAGCCAATGTGAACAAGAAAAAAAAACGTTTTGACTTCACAAAGTTTTCTGAGCTCTGTCCGGCTCTGCAAATTCCGGGACTTCGGAACTTCAGAATCTCGGTCCACGAAGATCCAACAGTTAAATATTCGTAACCAAAGTCACCCTTTCGCAACTCACGATCTCGCGAGTTTGTGAGTCGAAGACCCTCGACTCATTCCCTCCAAACGTCGATACCGGAGACGCAATACGAGTATGGCTCCCTCCTCTCTAGCGCCTGCTATACATGACTGTAGGCTAGGGCTAAGTGCTAGCACTTCTTCGCCAACTCGCGACTTCGCGAGTTGGAGTGTTGAGCCTTCGTGCTCCTCCTTTGCGAATTTCAAAATCGCAAATTACTTTATTCTCTGGGCCCACAGCACAGTTGTCTCCCTTCACCACCATGGCACGTGGTACATATTCATGCTCCCACATCCATTCCAAGCAAAATCTAACGGTTAGGTCCCCTCTTAAATCTACGGCGCAGATCTTTTCGGCATTTCGGGGTTTTTGGGCATCGGGAGTTCGTGCACCCCCACATCTCGAACTTCCATCTGTCGAAATCCCGAAATTACGGTTTATTCCTCCGCTGAATCGGACGGTCAACTCCCTTCCTACGATCTACGGTGTAGATCGTTTTACGATTTCAGGTTTTTGGAGCTGTTCACCTCCCTCACTTCCCATCTCCCGACTTTTGTGAAATCTGAGAGGTTTCGCGACTAACTTGAGTGCGACTCCGCCAGATCTAACAGTCGAGCCTTCCTCCCAGATCTACCACGGTTTTTTTCTGGTTTTCGGGATTTCGTGTATCGCGATTCCCACACTCTTGTGCATTTCAAAAGGGATTTTAATCCCTGTGCACATTTTCCAGATCCGACGGTCACGAGGGTTCACCTTCCCTCTCAAACAACTCCTAAGGCTCCAGCACTATTGGTGTGGAGTCATCTCTCTCTGTGGCCATAAACCACACTGGCTGCGGTTTCGCACACCGCTATACTTCCTGAGCTTACCAGGGTCCGAAATTGGTCCTCCAGACACAATTTCTCCTCACACCCTTGGTCCAAAGACCACTCAACTGGCCCATCTAGGCTCAGTGTCGAAACCTTGGCTCTGATACCAAACTGTAACACCACTTTTTCGGTTAACAAACTTCGCGGAAATATAACACCCACTCTGGATTATAAAACAACATGCATTTAAGAAAATGAAACACATTTAAACCCAAAGTAAGTCATATACATCATTGCTATCATAATTTTAAGAATGGCATTAACCATAATTCATCTGCACAACAGAATACATGATAAAATATAAGCATCACAGGCATGCAAAACATAACATTTAACATAAGTTGATACTTATCTTGAAACTGAGGTAATTCCACCAACCAGGTGCAGGCCTTCCATGAACCTCCCAGCCTTAGACCGCACTGCTCATTAGCTCAGTAGTAGGTCACCCCCGAGCTGGGACTAAGCTCCACCCCAAGGCAAGGAATCCTAGGCTAGGCTGAGGTTACAGGGAAAACACACAGTCACGAGGAAGGAATTCTCTTCCAAGAACCACTTACGCTCACTGTCCACAAACCCTCATTCCCCACATGTTTGTTCCACCCCAGGAGTATACACCTTCTATGTCACCTGGACAGTCCTTCGGTTGCTAACCTCCCTTGCCTTGGGTTACAGCAATAGACTGGACCGGAAGTCTCCAGGCTTTGTGGCAGCTACAGGGTTCATTCCAATAGTCCTCTCCTTCCTCTGCGCACTCTCTCACCTAGAGAGAGACGCTCACGGGCCAAACCACTTCATCCAACCTCAAACACCCCTCTCACCTGGAGAGAGTGTTTCACAACTGGTCACAAGCCATACGCAGTCCCGCACTACGCAGTTGCAATTACCCATGGAAATACAGACACCGGCTTCCTCAAAACGGGTTCAGAAATGGCAAAATGGTCTCACGGTCACGGCTTCGGGACAGAGGCTTCACGCACAAGTTCCATTTCGGATAGAGGATGCACATGGATTCCCAGACACCACACAGAATTTTCGGTTCAGAACAGAGGTGAATCTGGCTCTTTCGGAATCAATCACAGGCTTCTGGTTCAATACGGAGGTATACACGGGTTTTCTCAGAGCCAGACACGGGCTTTTCAGATCACAAAGATCCACAAAGGTTCTCTACAGAACTCAGGTCCATTGTACTGCTCAGAGCTCGTACACGCTCAGGTCGTCTGATCAAATGAGAGCAGGGGGCCCCTCTCACATCCCACCCTAGTCGTTTTATTTGCATGCACCAGGGTTGACACTTGTCGCCCTGGGAACTGCATGCGTTCCACCAGCATGCATGCCTTCCTCATGGTTAGGAACTTAGGATAAAACATGAAATGCTCATGCCTTTTTGAAATAATATTAAAATATTATTCCCAAGGTTGAAGCCCACTAGGCTTAACACTTAGCCCCTTTTCCCACCTTCTAGCCCCTAATCCCTTGCCTTCTATGTGGAAGCTCAGTCCCCCTTCACTCATTCATCGTGGTCGGTCTACACTTGGCGGTGTTTACAAATTTTTATTAATTGTTCTGCATGATTACATATACAACAGTAGGCTCCTGGCCTTCAACCCTTAGGCTCCCTGGCCTAACAAACACAAGCCACCAGCTTATAAAAACTTGGGTCACCAGCCTATAAAACATAATTACAATTCCTTTCAGAACATGATTTACGACAAGGCTCGACCTTGGGGACACTACAACAACGCTTCCATATCCAAGACCCATTTGCTTCATGCACTTTCAATCTTCAATCAGCCAAACCAATTGTTAGTTTCCATGTATATATATATATATA
>SNQJ01S0000048.1:91536-111722 GCA_010110895.2 Picea sitchensis
GGCTCACTGCTTAATTCTCAACAGTCATTAAGGTTGTGACCTTGTTTTCCTGACAGAGTCTTCACACAGTTCCTCCACAGGGAACTCCTTCGGCATGCAACTTCCTTATTGCATATCCATCACTATTTGTGATGGCCTCAACCTTGGGTTAGCTTCAGCAGTTTACCAAATATCCCATAAGGAATATAAACATGCATCTTTGTCATGTACCCAAATTATGTATCCATACATATTCTGGTTTTGTTAACGTACATCCATGATGTACTTAACCATATTCATAATCCTAAACCTGCATGTAGCGGTCATAGGTATGTTTCGCAACCCACCTACATATCTACTTTTAAGATCATTCAACTCAGGATTGTTCACAATCCTTCTCATGTGATTCTCAAAGGCGTAATCATTTGCCTCTTATTATGACAATAGAGCATATTTGCTCATTTACCCTTTTTATCTAATTATATTAGTATTTCCAGAGGAAAGGGAATACATTCCCCCTCAAGAATTATTTGGAACAGAACTTCCATGACTCTTCGAAATGGAGTTAGCCATGCATCCATAGTATTCATTTATTCTGGACAAGAGCAATTCTTGCTTTATATTTCACTCATCAGGGCAACCATATTGTATGTTATCACTATATTCCTACATCATACATGTGCATCACTTGCACGTTTAATATCATTCATACCTAACTGGTATTAATATCAGGCTTCATATTAGGAAGCTCCACAATGCATTAAACCCGTGCACTCAAGCATAATTAAACACAGATAAACATTCATCATGCTAGCTTATTGCTTGCACTTTTTCCATGTCATTCACACACATGGACATATCAGGCTTCTATATCGTTTTCCCAAGGATCTTCCAATCATCCTTATGATCATGTATACACATTCGTGTATAAGTAGGTGCATCTCTTGCACCTTTTTATCTCATGCATTCGCTTTATAGTTTAATTTCATCATTAGTGTCCTTTAGTTTGAGATTTCAGTCACTTACAAGACTAATCTCACAGTGATATCTCGTATTGATGTTGCCTTATCTTATGACAATAACCAACCAGGGTCACGTTCCTCTTTATGCGACAATGTCTAGCAAGAAAACCTTCTTGCCTTAGCGTCCATAGGGTTTTTCCCATCTCACTTTTCTCTGGTCATGAGGATTTATATACTCTGATTTTAATTTAAATAAGTAACTATAACTGCCAAGGATCCTACCTGATCCTATCAGATTCCTTTAATCCACAAAGGTATTAACCATTATATAATCCACCATCATCAGTGCTTGAAGTTCGAACTGCCCATGCTTAGAAGCAGTGTTATGAACATTAGGTCATCCATCCTTCGGGCTTCAGCTGCCCTTGAAACAACCCTGCCACCTTCAACTATCCACATTCAATTATTATTATAAATATTAATTAGCATATCCCTACTCCGGTAAGAGTAGTTATCACTTTGACAAAGGGCTAAAGAAATTCTTTTGTTGAAATTCAACAAGAATTCCCAAAATCACAGGTTCAATCTGCAGTCCTTCTCCTCAAGGAATAAATGCAGATAACAATGCCTCCTTACGCGACTCGTACATGAGCCCAAGTAGGACAAGTGTTGTAACCATGCTCTGATACCAATTTGTAACACACCCACAACGGGGCATGAAACGTTTTTCTTTTCTTAAAGGACAGATTCTCCATTCATGGTTTCTAATTTGGAAAGTCGGGGAACCAGTCCGACCTCCCAGTCAAGGATCTCTGATTCTGAATCCAAATGACTCTCTGAGACCTTGATGGTCTCTCTCTGTAATTAAATGTGGACCCTTTCGACTTTCGGGTGCAAGTCTAATGGTACCAGCGACCTTCCCTTCGTGTTTGGGGAATTTATGAGTTTGGGCGCTAGCCCCTTTTCTGATAAGCCCCTCGTTTAGGTGACCTTGGGCGATAACCTCATGCAAACACACAATTGCGAGCACGGCCAAAGGCGGTTTTAAACCAAACTACCTTTCGGCCTGCAATTATCCTCGAGCCTCCATGTGTCCTTTCTTCAAAACCGTGGTTTGGATTGCGGCCCGCCCTCAAATTTTTAAAGTTTTCACATCTCCAATCCCCACAATGCTACATGACCTTCGATCTCACGATCTTGACAGTACCTCTAAACTGACGGCTCAGATCCATCCCTTTGAAAGTTTCAAATCAAATCTGACCTCTTTCAAATCAACCGCTGTGATTTGTTTCAGAATCCCGGACTTCAGAATTCTCAAGTCTCAATATTTCCTTTCTTTCATACGTCAATCTTCCAGAGTCGACGATTTGCGGACACTTTTCCTTCTCAATCAACCGCTCTACCTCTACTTCGGGGGTTTGACCTTTCAACTAGATCAATAGTCCTACGGCCCTTTTCTCGATCAACGGTCGATATTTCCTTCGGGTCTCTGGACTTCTGAGATCTCAAATCTCAAACTTCACTTCCCCTTGAAGTAAGCAGATTCCTACCATGTGTCCACTTGAATCAGACGGTTGAGGCTTTCTTCCGGTCTTTACCCAAAATATACAGATTTATACCACCAATCCTCTTGATCTGATGGTTATGAATTACTTCGGGACTTTACCTGGAATCCACCGATCTACGCCACGTCTCTTCTGGATCTAACGGTCCAGAGGCCTTCGGCTCTTCGGCTCTTCGGTCCTTAGGTGCTTTGAATCTTCGCGAGTTTCAAAATCTTATGCACCCATTTCTCCGCAGTGATTTTACCCGAAATACACAATCTCTTGACACGTATCCCCTTGGAGATCAACGGCCAGGATTTACTTCGACTGTTTATCCCCCTCCTTGTCCACAAACCTCTGAAGTTGTGGATCTTACGCCATGTGTCCTCTGAATCCAACAGCTCAAGGTCACTTCACACTTCGCCTCCTGCGAATTTTAGATTTCTCTCCCGCAATTATTCCGATGTTCAAATCCTCTAACTCTCGAATCTGTTGCCACCTGTCAACCTTGATGATGGATAGTTCTGAGTGGTTTCGGAACTTCGAGACTTCGCAAGTCCACTCTTCTATGCACTTTCAAGGTTTTAGGCCTCATGCACTTTCCTTGGGTTCCAACAATTGTTGGTCCTCACGCTCAGGTCCAATCTCCTCTTGCATGTATACCTTCTTCCCTGACTTGGAAGATTCCAAATGTTTCAAAGGCCTTGACCTTTGATCCTTCTGCAAGTCCTTGATTTTGGGTCTCATCTATTTTTCTGAAAACACTATATCTCCTGAGCTTCTGGACTTGGAACAAGTCTGACTCTTGTATACTCCTTGCACCATCCCCTCTGAGCTTCTCGAACTTTCTCAGTATCCCAAGGAATTCTACCCTTATACGTCTTCCAAAGGATTGTCTTTCAACACTCCGTCCAAGTGTTGGCCTGGTGTACTCCTTGCACAGGTCTTCCTCCAGAGTGTTTGGAAACTCAGTGAGTGTCTGAATCGATATAACAATAGGGAAGTCCTTTTCTCCTATTAAACGGTTCACATCCATCCCCTCTGTCAAATTATTAAGTCATCTACAGTTCTTGTTACTCTGATAGTTCGGGTAACTTAACTATCGTGAAATTTGACCTCCCAGAGATTCGAGCTCCCGAGATTCTAAAACCTTCAAAATCTAACTCCACTTTAACTCACAATCCATGAACTCAAATCTCATGGATCAGACAGATTAGGGGAGTTTTGTAGGATCCATATATCTACGATCTAGGTCGACTTCGCGACTTCAGCTTTCGTAGGTTTAGTCACACCAATGCGCGATTCTTCCATTGCGTGAACTTCGAACTCATAGATCTGACGGTCAAGGTAGGTCCCAATAGATCCTTGGATCTATGGCCCAGATCACATCGCGATTTTAGGTTTCGGACTTCAAAGGATCTATCCCCTTCATGATGATTACCCACATTCGTCGAACTTGTGAAGGGTAAAGGAGTGAAGGCATTAACACCTGCGCTCCGTCTTCAAATCTAACGGTCGTGATAGACCTCGGATCCTCCTGAACGGGTCTCGTCTGTTCATCGTCCAAACGAAAGGATATTCCCTTTCGATAATTGAATCTCGCATCCTTCCTGAGCTTCGTCAGTTATGAAGGACTTAAGAACGTTGTGCTCTTTCTCCTGGACTTAACACTTAGAAGGATCTTCTGCGCAACTCTTGCGCTCCTTCATCAAGTCTAGAACTTAAGTGGTTCTCGGTCTCTGCTTGCCTCACAGAGATCCTGTGCATATCTGCACTACCTCTCCTAAGCTTAACAAACTTTGTCCTCCAAGGGACTCAAAACGACTAGGAGGGTCAACATGCATACATGAAACTGTACCTAAGGTCGACGAACTCACAGTTCGTGGCTCTAGCTTAAGCTACCATGGGGCACAATAATTTACGAATACAAAACATGTCCAATCCATACTTGCTTAAATACACAATTTAAACAAGAATAAAGAGATACAATATAATCATTAAGTAAACATACACATCCCTGGGTCATTCACAGTATATCCCATTTCATTACATAATTACAACTTAATTTCACAGGGTATGAGAATACTTTTCTATTACAAGTTGCATCCAACCAACTAATTGTGGGTGTGCGCCTTTCCAACCAACCATAGGCTCAGAGGCATTGATTCTTAGCACTCTGGCCACCCCCGTGCCAAGCCATGATATCACTAGGGAATTTATTCCATCTCTCAGAGAAAATCTCTCTGTCACAGCGACTCTGCGAGGTTTATCAGATTCTTCCTCAGCATCAAGCTCGCGTTCGGGTCCTTCAAGCTGTGTTCTCGGTACTTCCTTTGGATTTGCACATCTCTCTTCCGATCTTGTGCTCTTGTCTCCCTTGTCTCCTCTCTTGTTGTGTCTCTAAATGTATCTTACCTTCCCTCCCCTGGAAGGTTTCTGACTTGTCATGTTCCTTATGTCAAAAGGAAGCTCAGGTCTGCAGGTCTCTGTGGTACTTCGAGCTGACATCCTGTAGTTAGACCATGCTTCCATTGATAGGGGTCGTTGATAATTCAACCACTGGTCCTTTCTTCATTAATTGATTTCTTTCCTCTATAGATATCATGGCTCGTACTTCAAGGCTTCACCCCCAATAGTCATCTATGGGCAGTTTAACAATAATACATTTACATTGTCCACATGCCTTAGCATGGTAATCCTATTTTATGATTAATTACAAGTTGGGGGAAACAGGGGTGTTACAAATTCCCTCATAGTCTAGGCTCTGGTGGTAGTTGTTTTTACCTAATTGCATCGAAATGGAATCTGCAAGACCACCAAAGAGATTTAAACTAACCAAAATTATTGTCGTCCCCATGTAGCTTGTGGATTTGTATGAGGAGTTTGCTTTATAGAAGAAGCCAAGGGAATTTTTTATTTCCTTAAAAACCACCTCAGACCAGAGAATTATGAGAGGAGGGCTAGGAAGGTGGACCCATACTGGGGTGATGGTTATCCATTCGATTCGGGCATTAAAATCCATTGTCCATTTCTTTAGAAAAGGTGCCTGCAAGCCCTAGCTCCATCAAGACAGCAAGAGTTTGTCTTTGTCAGCCATAGATATGGTTATCTAGGCCAGCTATCCTTTTTCCAATGTTAGACACTTGGGTTCATATCCCAAGATAGGGAAAAAGTGTGCCTTGGTCCATTTTCACATGGCCTCCCCAATCATCCGGAGGCTAGAAAAATGACCCACCAAGGAGGCACTTTTCATCTGGGTGATTTCATTCAGCTAGACCCCATTGCCAAGAACCAAATTGGCCTCCTCATCCTTGTGCTTCACGCATACGATTATAAATCCATATACTAGTTCAAAAATATAATATATATAATTGGTATAAATTTCTAAACCTAGTTGTTGTATTAATTAATTAGGTAATATATTTTTAAAAATAATGATTAATTTATTAAATAATGATATTAATTTAATTTTCTTTTATATTGAGTAAATAAATAATGTTAAAATTTTTGAGAAAACAAAAAAGATAAAAAATTGAGAGAATAAAGAAAAATAAATTATTATCATTATTTAATAATTTAAACCTTATTTTTAAAACACCTAATTAATTAATACAATAAATAAGTTTAAAAAGTTATATCAATTGTCAAATTTGGATAAAGTGATCGGTTTCGATGGACCTTGTTCTATGTGGTGATTCAGTTTCAAAATCCACCATTATTGAGAGGAAACACTAAAAAATTTAGACATGATAAGGGTTGGTATGGCCCAAACATACCAGGTGATTTTGACGATTTTGACAACTTAGATGTCCCTAAGTCGTGATTTCTTAATCACAAACTAGTATGATAAGTCACAAACACAATATATATATATATATATAAGAAATCTCTCTCACTTATCATAATCATATGCATATATTAAGATGTCACAAATATCTTTCACTTATCATTTACAACTATGTTTGTTTGAATGTTTTAAAAGAAAAAAATATCATCTTTCAAAGATTTTAAGGAAAATTATCATCTTTAATAAATAAATAGTTTAATGATTTATTTTTAGAAAAATTATGATATTTTTAATATATTTTATTAATTTAATAAATGAATTTGAAATTATTAAATTTTAAAATTAAAATTATATATAAATTGAAATATAAATGAAAATATATAATATAATTTATTTATAAATTAAATTAGTTAATTATTTGGTTATTTATTTTTTATGATTAAAAACTTTAAAATTATTATTTACATTTTATATATTCACATAATATAATATAGTTTTATATTTTTTACTTCCATAGTCCAGAAGTGCATACTTTTTTTACTTTCCCTACATAATCTAGAAGTACATATCAATCTGAAACAAGCTTGATACTCAAACTATTTATATTCCTACATAATCTAGAAGTACATATCAACCTGAAACAAGCTTGATACTCAAAACTATTCATATTGCATTCATGAGTATACTCCATAAACCACTTTTATAAATTAATATTAACAATATATTTTATTACGTTATATATGGTATTTTTATCTTAATCAACTAGTTCGAGTGGTTGAGTTTTTTGAATTTTACATAAGAGGTATTGGGGTCCATCTTCTTAGTTAGTTGTTTTTGTTGTATGTCTTAATGTCCCTATTAAATCACAATCATTGACATAGATTTTCCTTGAAAAAATAATTCGTATTAAAACTTTATGTATTAGAACACAATCATTGACATAGATTTTCTTTGGAAAAAAAATTATTATTAAGACTTTATGTACTAAATCTTATAGCATTATGATATATTCATTTACAAGGTCCAAACAAGTTTTATCATTTATGAACTTCATATCTTCCTCTTTTATTTTCAATCATTTGAAGGTGGAAAATTTATCATTTGAACTTTTAGGAATTCTTCTTGTTTAATGATTTTTAATTTCAAAGACATTTTATTTTATTTCGATGATGATGATGTGTATAACTCCCAAAAACCAAAACTAATAAGGTCTATTACCAAAGTAAAGGGAATCAGATTAAACATTTTACCATAGCATTTCTATTTTTAAGCAGGGTGGAAATGAAAGTATAAAAGTTTTTATAGTGTTTATAAGTGAGGATATTCTCAAAAATACTTAAGCTACAAAACTAGGTAAAATTATGTTTTATATTATTAAGGATAGAGCATTTTAAAACAAATTGGTGTTCATCCTTAACCTCATTTGCATCACAAATTTTACAAAATCGTTTATCCCAAGTTGTTTTGGGTTATTAGAACAACCAAGTTTTACTATGGAGGTCATGAGCGTTGGTCTTGGTTTTGGTAATATTTATTTTTTACTTTAAGTTCATAATGTTGGAAAAATAATATTAATTGGAAAAATTGGGATTTATAATCTTTATAGTATTTCAACTTCCTCTTATTAATGATTTCATTGTCATTATAGGTCTTATATTTAAACTTCGTAGGGATGTAAGATTTAATATTATTAATTTTATATTCTCCTTTTATGTCTCAATAGTTAAGACAAGCCTCGTAATCTCTAACACGACATTTTTTAAGCATACGGTGACTATTGTGCATACTAGAAGAAATAACAGGGAGCATGTTCTTCCTCAACTTGCACAATTTATGTTTATGTTCTAAATATATTATCATGGTTTTAGAATTAATGGAATGGAATCCACATTCAATTAAGAGAATGGGATGAGTGGTGTATTTAGTTTTAATATTATAGGTTATGAAACGTTTTTGGATTTTTTCAATTTTATTCCAAGTTTCATGAGGGACGTTGCAAGCCCACACTTCATAGAAATAAAGAATAATAAGGATACCTAAAGTGTTGAAAATGATTTTTTCTTTATCCCAGTCCATAAGTTCATCATTTCTTCATTTATTTTCAAGAGAACAATAAGTTGTTTCCAACCTTCAATTGTTCTCTTCTCACACCATTGTTCCAATTTAAATAGGAATTGAAATCAATGTGTAAGTATTTATAAGATTGAATCTCTTCAAGGGTGTTATCACCACACAAAATTAAAGGATAAGTTCTTTTCTTATATTTAATTATAATAATATATCAATATTTAAGTTAAGTTCATAGTTTTTGCACAATCTTGGATAACTTTGAGTTGTTTATGGAGATATTCAATAGATTTTGCAAGAACAAGAACAACAATATCATTAGCATATAAGAGAAGGATGGCAACGAGCTCAACCATGTTAATACCATTACACCCCTCCTCTTTTAAGCATTGCTCAGTTTTATTGATATAAATGCCAAAAAAAAAAGGTGGGAGAAATAGGGAACCCTTACTTAATACTCATATTTCAATTAATGTCCAATTAATTTTCTTCTTAGTAACAAACTTTTCCTAAATCCTAATCATAACATAACACTATAGAGTTCATGCAGGATTCCTATTTATTCCATTAATTTCCTTAGCTTGGCTTTAAGCAAAGTGTTGAAATATTTTCTAAAATCAATGAAACAATAAATGAGATCATTTTATATCTCTATAATGCTCAACAATAAATCTAAGAGTGGCAAGTTGATAAATTTAAAAAAATTGACTCTTTTTCCCAGCTTGTCCTTTAGCCCTTTCATTATTTTCCTCAAGCCACTGACTAATTTTTCTTTCAAGATTCAAGCCAAATAATTTTGTTGATATGTGTATTTCAAAGGGAGAGTTAGGGTTTTGAGAAACTTTCATGGTGATGTGATGCCCTAAGGATAGATAGTATATATATCCTTAGGCATATGGGAGTGATCATATTGTCCTTCCAACATTGATTGTAGCCTAATTAGCCTGTCATGCCAATGGCCTTTTTTCCATAAGGTGGGGCTTGATGTCCTTTCTTGGCCTCTCTCATTTTGCATGGTAGTGTCTATGAAACCACGACTAACGATGGTACCCAAGGATCTTCAAAAGTTCATCTCAAAAGTAAACCATGAGGTAATGATGCCCCTATTCTTGAGATTGATATTGAAATTTTAGATACTCCATATGATGGGTTTTGCGACTTGCTCCAAGTGACATTCATATTGAGTTAATTTGTGGGTCAAGTACCTCTTGAGGTATTTATTAGTAACTGGATCCATGAGGTCTTGAAAACCTTTGGATGGAAATGCGTCCATGTGTGAAACCTACCCAAATATTTCCTCATGTTCTGAATCAACACCCATGCCCATGTCCAATAAATATTTGTGCATGGCCCCTAGCTCTGCAAGAATACCCTAGTAGTCATGAACCAATGTTACCTTGACTTCTCGACTAACCAAGAGGCCTAGATAACCTACCTGGCTTGGGTAGGCTTCCTCAACCTACCCATGTAGTTCTAGTTATCCATCGAGCGAATTGTTGCTACTCTAGGGGAAGACATTTGTGAAAATCCCAAAACCTTTTTCATCCATAAGCCTTGGTGTAATATTTGTGTGCAAGTCAACCTGTTAAAGGACCTCAAGGAATTCATATACATTTGGGTTGGTATCCATGTCCATTGCTAAAAAAATCATTACATTAACTTTCCTAATACCTATTTCAATTGGCATGGCCTAGACCATCAAATTTGGGATTGTCTTCTTATGATGAAGAAAAGAAAGCTCAAGATGTCGAGCTTCACCATCTCCTATAGTTGTCAGATGTATGTCAAGAGAGAAGCATTCAATTGCATTGACTTATATTTGGTGATAGGGCCACCAAATCCTTTTTCAAATCCATAGCCACCAAGGATGTTCAGGAAGCAATATTTACCCTTAAAACCATTAGGGCCTAGACAACTAACCAAGAAAATATCAAGCATAAATTGGTCAACCCTATCATATTATTTTTCAATCGCAAGGCCTCTCCCATGAAATGATGGAGGCTACTCATAAGTGTCTTGATGAGGAGAAAAAATAGACATATGACCTAGTCTTGGCCTTGGATGAGCTAGTTGCGGCCCTTAATGAAATGGAAGATGAAAAACTACCTAAGCTTGATGGTTATCATGTGAATTTTGTAAGACTAACTAAGAATTTGTTTCCCTTGACCTTCTCTATGTTTTTAAGGTGGATTTTCACCAACACTCTTTGGGTGAAAATATCAACAAGGGCTCATCAAGTTTATCCCCAAATACGGGGACGTAGATCATCGTGAACTGGAACTCATTACCATGTGCCTCGTCACCTATTATAATATTTTGGCCAAATACCTAGCATTGCAGGTGATGCATATCCTACCTAAGATCGTTCAACCAAAATAAAATAGATGTGTTTAGAGATAGTACATTTTAGACAATGTTATCACTATGTGGGAGGGCATGGAATGGACTTGCTCTTATAAGCTAGATGTTTTTTTTGTCAATGTCGATTTTAAGAAGGTATATGATACAATTGAGTGGCCTTTTATTTTGACCATATTAAAATCCCTCAAGTTTGATCTTGTCTTCCGCACCAATGTCAAAACCTTGTTTTTCAATGCTCATGCCTATGTCTCTATCAATTGTTTCATATGAGGGAATTGGTTTGTTTAGGTCCATTTAACAAGGGTGTCCCTTAGCTCCTACACTATATGTTATGGTGACATAAGCACTTGGCTACCCGATTAATTTTAGGGTGTCCCTCGAGCAGATTAGGGGGTGCCCCTTTCTAACCTTGAGGAGGTAGATTTTCAATTGCCACTTCATAGACGTTTCCTTCTTAATTATCATTGAGGATCAACAATCATGGTAGGCTACTATGGAATGCTTGGAACTTTTTTGTTCTACCTTAGATTTTATTATCTAATGGGCTAAGACTCAATGCTACAATTAGTGTCAAAGTCCATTTCTTTCATTGTTGGGCTCCCTTAATTGTTCTCGGATTTAGTGGTGACAAATGTTGAAGTTTCCTAGCATGCCCTTTACCTTTTAGGAATCCTCCCAAGATATTTGGGAGGTGGTTTTCTAGGGTGTAACAAAAATAGAAAAGTGGGTCACTATGCCCCTTGATTTGGTTATTAATTTTCAGATATGCATGAAGATGCTTGCAACCATTAATGTTTACTACTCATCCTCGTAGGTCCCTTACAAGGCAACTTGTGGCTAACTAGAAAAATATCCTTGTATTTTTTTATGGGCTAAGCCTAATAAATGACTTAGCTTCCACATAGCTCATAGGAAAATTTGTTGTGTCCTTGATAATTGGGTGGTTTGTATATTATCATGGCCAAAACAAAAGTGCGGGAACTTTATGCTAAGAGGATCAGTCGAGTTGTTGAAGGACAAAAGTCTTGGAAATCCTTCTAAGATATTTCACTTGGAAAGGATGGATCCTAAGAACAAAAACTTGGCAAGTCCTCTCCTTTCAATCCATATTGCTAACCCCCTCCATGGTCAAAGTTAGTGCTTTTGATCTACATAGTATTTGGAAGACCTAGGAGATGATCTAACATTTCTTAGCTTGGAAGGATCCTTCTCTCATAACTAGGTTGTATTTTAGTGAAAATGTTCTATGGTATCCCCCGTTGATTTTGTTAAAGGGAAACCTTTAATTGAATCCTCTTAATTCTTGGCCTTGAATTCAAAGAGGCATTTAGTTTCCAATGATTTTTTTTAATAATTTCTCTAAGGGATGGTATCCATGCCCTGACCTAAAGTAAACATTTATGTCAAGTAACACCAATTGATGATTGTGAATTGAATTCAAGGTCTAATCCTAGACTATATTTAACTCAATCTTGGCCTCCCAAATCCATGTTTCTGGTGGCGCCATTGGAAATGGAGCAAGGCCACCACTTTCAAGCACTACAAGTTAGCCATAGGATACAAGTTATGTTATTCCAATACTTTTCTTAAAGGTTGACACAATAAAATTTGGCATGTGTTGTCACAACATTCTTTTCCTAGAGCTTGGTGATGGGGGGGTCTCCCTATTGGCCCAAGATTGACTTACTTAGGGGTCAAAAAGTACTCGGTTTTTTCCACAATGTGGTTGTCTTGAAACCTTGAAGTAGTCTTCTTTTTGTTCTCTTTACTTGTTAACAAGTTCGGGGATTGGGTAGAATTTGTGTGTCAATATCTTTTGTTAACCCCCTTGTCCTAATGAGTTTCCTTTTTAAATTATCACCTTCCCTGGGTCAAGGATTTCTAGGCTTCTTTGATTCTTTCTAGAGTTGAAGTGCTCTTCTAGATTGGGAAACAACAAAAATAACTCTTTGTTTAATGATGATTTGGTGTCTCTCCAGTTCTCTAGGTATGATGTTGCATTGATATGTGCTAACTTTGTTATGCAAATTAAAGCATAGTGCCACAAGGTGTAGTTGGAGATGGAACACTTTTAGTAGTGATTGGACCATTGGCATGGATCCACATGCACCATGAGCAGGGCACCTCTAGGACCACCTAGCATGCAACTTCCTAGAGTCTTATTTCCACTAAGCTTTATGGGGCCTCTCTCTCAACCTCGCTCGACGGGATCCATATCTTCTAGCACGATAGGCTCTACCCACAATTGGATTCAACACAAGGTGGGTAGACAATTCCATGACATATGGGAGAGAGTAATCAATCAAACACTTAAACCCTATGGAGGGACAAGAAGTTCCTTACATTGGAATTACATTTTTTAAGAGACCTAAGCCCACTAAGCCGCCCACGTATGGGTGTGATCCTATTAATCCCATTGATGTCGAACCTCTAATTATAAACTAGGGGGAATATCCTTGATGACAATGACCAACCCCCTCATAGGAACTAGCATGGTCAATATTCATTGTGTTTATACTCAAGGCATAAGCCCTTTGTGGTTCTATGTTTGACTTTGGCACTTTTTCAAGGCGTTTTGGCATAAGCCAACCACTAGTTTTTTCACTTGCTCATAACATTAACTGCGGGATGGGGTTTTTTGGGCTTGTGCTAGCCCCAATTTTGAATTTTTCTTTTTTGGGGGGGCGTTGCTAGGAAAAATCGAGTTTGCAAAACGTGTTTCCTATCAATAGGGTTTTAAAAAGGAAACTTTATTCCCATAAAAAAAATAAAAGGGGATTAATCACGATAGTTTGATGGAATGAAACCTATTCACGTGTTTCTTCATGAACTAAAGGTATAATTTATTTATAATAATAATAATAAATTATATTATTCATTCACCAATAAAATACATGTGAAGAGGTAAGATCAACAGAGTCAATATCTTATTACATTTAATCTAGGATGAACCTAATAAGATTAACATGGGGAATACCTCATCTCATTTACCCAAGGTTGATTAATCAATACCAACCCTTCCAACAAAGGGTTGACTATGACCATATTAAGTTGATTGATGTAGTTATAATCTTAGTTTTCTAAGCTCATGTAAGACCTTTTAGGACCATGTTAGGTTTCCTTACATGCTTATGTCTGACACACATGATCGATGATCAACCATACAATGTTAGATAATTAAATTAAGACCTTACTTGGTTGACCCTTCAAAACAATCCCTTCATTATAGGGTTGATCACTCCACCCATATCAAGGAATCTAAAATTATCTTTGAAATATATAAAAGAGTGAATTGTTGTGTAGAATTTATAGGTTCAAAATTATAGCCACTAAATTTAGAAAGAAAACTATTAAAATATAAGATAGCAGAGACTTGGTAAAAATAAAAATATTAATAAAATAAAAGCCTAGGAAGATTAGGTCAAAATTAACATAACCTAATTAAGAAATTCATAGAATAAAAAGGGGGGTTGTTAAAAGGGAAGAAGTTCGATGAGGAAAGGTTAAATGAAAAAATAAATTTATAAAATTGAAAAGGAAGGAAATGAATTTAATAAATAATAATTTAGTTAAACTAAAAAATTGTAGGAAATAAAAGAGCAACCTATTAAAGAGAGAAGTAAAATATTAAAATAATAAATAATGATTTTAAACAATTGCAAAAAAAAATTGGAACAGAAATATTGTATTATATCATAATAAGGTCGTATCCAAGTTCTAGGGCGATAGGTGCGNGGGCTCTTTGCTCCAAGAGGAATTCAAGTGTGCACCTATGTGTGAGGTCTAGGAATAACTACGAATATTATTGCAGAGGCTTATACTCTCTTTGAGGAACTAAGAATGGCTAAAGAGTGCAAGATTTTTTAGATCTGAGTCTTTGGCGACTCCATGTTGATAGTCAAAGTTGTTATTACAAGAAAGCCAATGGAAAACAACCTCCTAAGAGGTGTCCTCAACCACATCATCAACCTCATCCAATGCTTTGATGACTTCAAACTCTTCCATATTAAGCGATGCTTAAACCATGTAGTCGACCTCTGGGCTAAGACAGGCACAAGATTGAAACAAGGATAAATATCCTGGAATGGATCTCTCCTTTCGTGGTGGTGGCTGACAACATCCCAGAGAATATTGAGCATAGCACAACTTTGATGATTGTGGAAGAAGGGCCTATTTCTCCTCTAAGGGTTTGTGAAATTTAGGATTTTGCCTCCAACATTTAGCTCATGTTTTTCACAATTGTTTGGTGCCTTGGGAAATTTTTCAAAAATGCAATCATCTTAGAAGAGCACAGTAAAGGGTCTATCACTGTAAAAAATGTTATAGTTTTTTCTATAGTTTTCAAACCTTTTTGGTTATACACCCTCTTCTGTATATTGGATGTTGTTGTTTGCTTTGATGTATCCTTTTAATACAAATTCAGTTCAATTGTGGTTTAAAAAACAATTGTAGCCAAGCTAACAAAAGATACATAGGGTTGTCCGGTACTTCAAAAAATAAAATAAGTAGTTATTTGTTTCTAAAAGAGGAAGTTCACAATAGACTATATGATATACAATCCAAGTTCTCTTGCATATTGCATGTTTCAAAAAAACACCTAGGATCCTAATAACATTGAAGAACATAAAAAATAATGAAAAACATGGTTATTTTTTTCTTCCTCTTGACCAACATCAAAGGGAGGAGAATTTTTTTGTTCTATGTCCATTAGATCCTTTAATTGATGAACTATTTCATCCTATTTAAGATCATCTTGAGCATAAGTGTTTGATGCCCTATTGTTAGAGGTTGTGGAAAAGAAGGATTTTCGAAGATTTAGAGCCAAATTCCACAGCATATTAGATTCAACTTATAGGATTTCAATCCTCTGCTTTTTATGGACCATCAGGGTCATGATATTGGCATGTTGAGAGATGAAATGGTGCTTGTTTTTGTGCATCTTTGTTTTCACTAAGAACGACGAGCTCATGTCAGACTGTATGATCTCTTCAAGCCTCCATAGAATTCTCCTGAATTCCAAAATGCCTTTGTTATCCATGCTTGATGTTTTTGATAACCAAACCAAATGAGGAATGACAGATTCAGAGAAAAGGTCTATTCCCAATTGAATAGGTGAGGGGCCTCCAAATGCCATGCACTCTCTTTGAAACTTAGAGATGAAATAAATACAAGGATCCACTTTTTCTTAAGAAACTTGACGAAGCCAATACCATGATTGAACGGGTAGAAAAGGAGAATCAAACATAAAAATATATGATACCTAAGACTCTGAAAATGTTTCCTTCTCAAAGAGCAGTAGCTACCTTCACCGTAACTCAAACTAGTAGCCCAAAATAAGAACCAACCAGCAGCCCAATTCCCTAATCAATAAGAACCAAGCAACAACCCAAAATAAAGCCTAGGACCCAAACTTACACCACAATATGTTCCAATGAAAATAGATCCAGAAATAAACAAGTATAGAAGAAGAGCTAGATGAAATGATGAATAAGGCTTGATAATCAAAGAGATCACAATATATACAATTGCAAAATTTTAAGAAATAAAAGAACGAGATATGTGAAAGCAATATAAAAGAGAAAAGGTTCAATTATGGGACATGAAGAGAATAAGGTTAAAAGAGGAGGATAAATATAGTACAAGAAGAAAAATCTTAGAAAGAGAAAAGGTGAAAATTGAAAATTGAAAATAATTTTATGAATTGGGAGAAGGTTAATTTGGGATATAATGAATGATAAAAAAAAATGTATAGAAGATAATGGTAAAAAAAAATGTATCATAAAATAATAGAGAAAGAGGAAGTGAGAAAACAATTATAAAATAATAGGAAAGAAGAAGTGAGCAAACTTGGATGAAACTTATGAAAAATGCTAGTGTATTGAAGGCTTCCAAGACTAACTAAGATTATTATTTATTGAATTCATTTCTTAAAAAATTCCAATTTTATAAATGGAACTTCTCCCCTTTTTATTCTATGATTCTATTAATATTAATTGGCTTGTATTAATTTTGACCAAATCTTCATAGACTTCTATTTTATTATTATTTAGTTTGATCAATTCTCTCATATTATATATTTTAATAATTTTCTTTCTAAGTCATAACAACGAACTTATAATCTTGAATTTATATATTTTACATGATGACTTACTTTTTTTTATCTTTCAAAGCTAATTTTAGATCCATTGATGATGGATGGGGTGTCCACTTGAAATGTTGGAAACGTTTCAAAACACCAATGCAATTTTTATTTTAGAAAACTCGCTATGTTGTGTCAAACAATGAAAATATTCATTCTCAAGCATTATCTCACTACTTAAAAGGACCTTACTTTTGTTATGTCTAGATAAGGTTAAAAATGAATAATAAATTATATATCTTCCTCCTAGTTGATCAATCATGGAATCGCATACATAGTTCAATGAGGGAAGATCTCTAACTACTACCAAATACACTATTTCTCAAGTGTGTCCCCTCATCACATGGTAAGGTAAGGTCAACAACAATGATATCATAGGTACTATCCCATTTCTTCATCCATTAAACATCCATCCTTCTCTATTAACTTATGGGAAGAAACCATCTATTATTTTATCTCACTCTCATAAAAGATTCACTTTAGATTACTCACAAACTCTCCCCTTCAACTGTATTTTTTTCCCTATGTGGTAATAATGTTAATTGAGAAGTGCATGCTACACAAGTTAGACATGATGACATGGGATTACAACATGTTGATCACTAGAAGTTCTACTCTTTTGTATCCCAATAGAGGTGCCTCTCACTCACGATCTAATACAACTGGGTGGGTGGAAGAGGCATTGACATTGAGTAAAAAAAGACAACCTATTTTATGTTTCATCTCTTGGAGGTGGCAACACAATCTCCCCATCTCTGAAGGTCTTGAAAGGTTTAACCTACTTGAGTTATCTTTGTGGTGGGCTCTCCCAACCATGTAATACTATTTAGGAATAAACTTAACTACTCCAATTTTGACATTGAGTAATTTAGTTGGAACCAACCTTGGAACCTTAGAATAATTGATTGGGAACTTATTGGTTGACCTTTTAAGATTAGTTTTTTATTAAAGGGTTGATTAAGATCATATTGGACTATACCTTTATACCTAAAATGATACTTTATTATGCCAAGGGGAGGTATAAACCAACCCTTCTAACTCAAGTAAGTTTGATTCACTACAAATTAAATATTACTATTTTCTAAAATATTGATTCCTATAGGAAAGGTCTCTCACTTTTGCTACTCACAAAGTGGCCCAAAAAGATGAATAACCTTGATAATTCATGGTGGTACCTAGTCTATCAACTCCTACCACCCTTATTTATATAGGAAATGTCCCTCACTTTTGTTACTTGCAAAAGTGGCCCAAAAATATGAATAACCTCGATAACTCATGGTGGTACCTAGTCTATCAAATCCTACCACCCTTATTTATCAAGTCAAACAATGCCTAAAATGTATTTAATGTCTAAGCTAGATCTATGTAGGGTTTGTCTCGGTAACATTGGCATAGTTGGGCCCTTACTGCCCCCTAAAAGAACCAACCCAGTAAGACTAGCATAGAACCAACTTTTAGAAAGGTTAAGCAATGAAGACCGCCCTAGTAAGGAAGGTTAAAACAGGACCAATTCTTCAAAGGTTTAACCTATCAAGATTGACCCTTTATTAGAAGGGTTGACCAAGATCTATCCAAGTTGATTGAGACCTTACTAGACTACCCTTCAAGACCTTCACGGTTTCAAGTAACATATTTCAAGACCAAATAAGGTCAACACAAAACTAAGTTCATTCACCTTACCTAATTAAATATTGATTGGCATAATCAAGACCAACATTGGATCCTTAGAAAGGATGATCAAGACCTTATTGCATGATCTTACTTATCCCCTAAAAAAGACAACCCTTGAACGCATTTGAGGTTCACCTTTTAAGACCAAAACCTTCGTTATTCTCAAAGAAGGTAACTTTAAACAACTATTTTAACTCGAGTAAGTAACAAAGGAAATGAATTATATTTCATGGGGAAGTGGCATAGAAAGATTCCTTACACATAAATGTGAAAGAAAAAAATATCCATCTAATCTTTCTACATTTGTGTGTGTTTATGAATCACCAACCTGATGGAAGGTCCTAAATGGTCTTACCTAAGCATTGAATGGTCTTACACAATCAATCATAGCAACAGATTGGTCCTAAAAAGTCTTACCTAGTGTTTATGAAGAGTTATTCCTAAAGGGTCTTTTACTTGATCCTCTATGAAGGATAACTTGGCCTTCATCCCTCCCTCTCCTTCTTGCCTATTCTAAGGTTTTGGTTCTGGAATCCATAGATCTAGGTGTTAATATTATGGTAGCTACGGGAGGTATTTACCTCCACGTGTAAACCTGACGAGAATAGGAGACTCCAGGAAGCAAGAGAAACCCTAATGAGTTGGATAATAACCCTAGAAGTCTTGTCGGCTCAAGAAGAAAATTTATATTAGGTTATTAGCCTCCAAGAGAAGAAGTCGGCCAGAAATAATAATAATATATTGAACAGACATGTACCCAGAAGGAGAAGTCGGCCCCAACAAATCTGCAGAACCATTATAAATACAGGGCGTCAGTTCTCATTTGACACATCTTAGAATTGTAGAGAAGCAACTGGTGCGCACTGCAGTTCCCAGTTTGGTGCACACATGTGGAGGAGAGCTGCAGGTGCAGTTGCTGCAGCAACTAGTTTCAGTTTTGGCTTGGACTATCTCTTGGATAGGGTTTGGACTATCTGATCAGCTATTGTTGGTGCGCTATCCTTGGAGGAAGATGCTCTATGCCTTGTTTGGCTATCTAGCCTAGGGTTTGCTTTCGGAGTAATTCTCAGTCAAGGTTAAGGTGCTCGGAGGGTGGCTTCGACCTATGGTTGGGTGACGAGGGTATCGTCAATGGTAAAACGAGCACACAATCTTCTATATTCTAATAGGTTATGGGCCCACACCTCCTTCATTCAGTCTAAATGCTGGAAGGAAACATAGTTGCTAGGATATTTAGCTCGTTGAGGAACTGTCGCTAGGGTTACTAGCAAAAGCAGCTTCCAAGACATTGTCGCTAAGGTTACTAGCAGGAGCAGTTGCAGAAAACCCTTAACCTCTTGTTGAGGCACCTTAAGTGAATGGATTGACCTATTCTCCGGATAAATCAGTGAGCTCTAGCCTAGCACATCTCCTGATACCCTCAGCAAGCCAAGACGTGAAGTTTGAATTTCTGGTCAAATCTAGGGTTTGACTAAGTCAAGCAAGCCATGACTAACTCTATGAAGTCTGAGAACAAGTTAGATGGAGCCTCTAACTTCAGAGCATGGAAGACGAGGATTGACCTCATCCTTGCCAAGAATAAAGTGTTGGATATCATGAAAGGAAAGATCGTGAAGCCAGAGTTTGAAGAAGGAAAAGAGAAGGAACCACAGAACGTTGCAACTATAGAGAAGTTC